>CAKAOH010009730.1:2487-14945 GCA_916701665.1 Sebastiscus tertius
CCTGGGAACGCCTCGGGATCCCCCAGTCAGAGCTGGTTAATGTGGCCCGGGAAAGGGAAGTTTGGGGTCCCCTGCTGGAGCTGTTGCCCCCGCGACCCGAACCCGGATAAGCGGTTGAAGATGGATGGATGGATGGATAGAAAACACTAAGCCACACTTCTTCACTCCAACACAACAAACCAGGAGTAGTGCCTCCATCCTTGCCTCCCTGCACTGGCTTCCAGTTCACTTCCAAATTCACTTTAAAATACCCCTGTTTGTTTTCAAAGCTCTCAATGGTTTGGCGCCCCCCTACACATCTGACCTCCTCAGCCCCCACTCCACTCCTAGAGCGCAGCCTCCTAGTCATCCCACCATCTAACTACAAAGACTTATACTTGGCACCTAAACTTTGGAACAGTCTCCCACTTTCGGCTCCGAAACTCTTTTAAAACCCAACTCAAAACCGTCCTTTATTCCTTAGCATTTGTGCCCACCTGAACTTTGCCCTCCAGTTCTGTTTTGTTTTGGTTGACTTGTCATTTTCTGGTTGTATCGACTGTACAGTATGTTCTCCCCACTTGTGATTTTATTGTTTTATTGATTCTTATATATTGTTCTTTTGCCACTGTACAGCACTTTGGTTGACTTCTGTTATTTTAAAATGTGCTCTACAAGTAAACTAAACTTAAACAAACTCACACAACACCAGCACTCCTCTCTCCAACTCTTGCTCACGTCTTTCGGCAACAAGTTACATGATACAATATAACAAACAGACTAGCAAAAGGTAAAGAAAAACATTTTATTCCTCTTTAGGGTCTTTTCCATAATGTTGTAAGACACTTATAATAACAATCTGAGCCTGTCAGTGGCAAAAACAAACACTTTTAGTGAACGTAACGGTGAGCAATTGCACCTAGAGATTACATAGCAGCCCATTTATCGGCTTCTGGTTACAGCGTTCTCGCTCAATACTGGACTATTTTCAAAAATTGTAGTCCCCTTTGTCACTTTAGACACAAAACCATGGGAAAATAGGGTTGAAAAATATCACACATAGTTACCCTTTAAGGCCTGAAAATCTGTTTATTTTCTGGACTCTTGGTAATATGGTTTGGACTCGTACGGATCTAGCTTACATCATTTCTGACACACAAAATGAAAAATGTATTCATATATTACAATGATGTTAATCAACGGAGAGTATTTGCTGCTGACCAGAATAATGTGTGTTTGCAGGCGGAGGACCGAGTGGATGAACTCACCAAAGACCTTTTTCAGACCAGACATCAACTGCAGTATACAGAAGAGGAGAAGAGAGAGAAAGAGGAGGAAGCTGCAGTGGTAAGCTTCGTTATAACAGTCGTTATAGGGTTAATGTAATGGTTGACGATGTGCATGAGTGAAGGGTTTCTTCTCTTCTTTACAGTCGAAGGAAGTGTTTCGGAGAGAGCTGCAGAAGACTGAGGAGGAAGTCAGAAGGCAGTCGGGCGTCATTGCGGAATACAAACAGGTAGAGAGGACCGATGGTTGGAATCAGTTTGGAATTAGGAGATAATGTACACTTCAGTAGAGGATATATTAATAAACAACACAGTGCTCTAATGATGTTGATGCTCTTTCTTCTACTCAGATCTGCTCAGAGATGACAAAACGTCTGGAGAGGCAGCAGGCCGCCCATAGAGAAGAGTTAAATTCACTCCATGTGAGAATAGTACTCCTCCTGGAGAACTCTACTGTCATCCTTCCTACTTTTATCTCTCTCTTTTCCCTGTGTCATGCTTCCACTTGAACACAGTATCATTAGGGGCGGATTAGTCTTCGCTCTATCTCACAATTTGCCTCTTCTTCTCATTCTCCACCTTCCCAGAATACAGTGAGGTCTTGCTCACGCTGTCGACGTGTCATAGAATCATTTGAACCATCAGCTCCAACGTCTCCGACAACAGCGGCAGCGACAGGAATCCGCTGGACGATTGAACCGGTCTGGGAAGAGGACGACGAAGGTCTCAAAAAGGCAGAGCAGGCGGTAAACGACCAGGAGAAGGAGTCCCTCAAGGCCCAGATCACGGAGCTGGAACAGGAGTTGGCCCAGACCAAACTCCAAATGGTGGAGGCCAAGTGCAGGATCCAGGTCAGAGCAGACCATCAAACCATCACACAGCACGTATATAAATATGCATAAACTGATTTTGTGAATCTAAGCATGCTATTTCCAGGTCACATCATGCGTTGTCTCTTTAATATGAACAATAATGTAAATGAAACAGAGAACAAAAGGTTTGTACTTTTGGGTACTTTCCTAGGAATATATTCATTGCCAGAGAAAGACCCCATCGATGTGAAGCATCTTCATGACATGTAGGTCCATATGAAGATAGGAAATAGGACAGGATTCCCCCCTGAGTCTAGACACTGGTGGGGGTGGAGTAAAACAAAAACAAACGCCACTAACTTTTAACGCATTAATCCAAGGAATCCATCGGTACCAGCCATGTCATACTAGCTTGTCAGGAAGGAGGTTGAATAACGCTCCAAACTTGCAAAACTGTAGTTTGCAGTTTGGGGGCAAGTCATAGTCAAGTCAGCACATTGACACACTGACAGCTATTGTTGTTGCATATTTTTTATGCTAAATGCAGTACCTGTGAGGGTTTCTGGACAATTGGTCATTGTTTTGTGTTGTTAATTGATTTCCAATAATAAATATATACATACATTTGCATAAAGCAAGCATATTTGCCCTCTCCCATGTTGATAAGAGTATTAAATACTTGACAAATCTCCCTTTAAGGTACATTTTGAACAGATAAAAAATGTGTGATTAATTTGTGACTAATCACAATTAACTATGGACAATCATGGGATTAATCGCGATTAAATATTAAGTAGGTTTTCACATACAAGGAATTGGCTTTTATGTATTGGTGCATAACATAAACATAGTAAGAAAAATTAGAATAAAAATAAAAGCAAGTGTATAAAAGCAAGTAGAAACAATTATGGGATAGAAAAAATACAATAATAACATGAAAAATACTATAAAAAACATGTACAATATATCTGAATTATTTTTTTTAATTTTTTTTATTAAGTCTATATCAGCCTATTTTTCCAAAGTAAAAAATAAATATATTAATAGCACAATAAAGTGGATTTTCTTAATACTGTTAATACTGTTAATAAGTATACTTATCAGTTTTCCGTAAGGAATTCATTTTTGTTAAATTTTCGAGAAATCATTACAACATTACAAGGTCTTTCAGAGAAATACAAGAACATTAACAGTAAATACAGACTGAATTTAACTTTTCCTGCTGTATTCTCACATCCACACGTCTGTTTCCTCCTCATACAGGAGCTAGAGCACCAGAAAGGAATCCTGACCAACGACCTCCAGGATGCAAAGAACACCTGGATCAGTAAGGCCTTCACCTCCCTGCAGACCTCCGGCAGCGGAGGGGGGCTTCACAGTATTAGCTTACCCACGCGTGGAGCTCCTGCACTGAGCTGGAACTTCCACCGTGCCTCCTTCTCTGAATGGAAGGCCAAGATGCCGTCGTGGCCTAACAGAGACCACCGAGAAGACGGTGGTCTCTGATGGCTCAGACTGTGATTGTGACACAATAGAAAGATCGGACCTCAGAGTATTTATTCACATTATGTTATGTGCAGTATGTATTCAGTACTGTAGCTGCTATTTCTTGTTTTGTGTTACTAGAGGGCAGTCTAGAGCACAAAACAAGAGGAGGGTACCTGAGAGCACACACAGGTGCTGTCAGACATGTGCTCTCTTGTCTGTTCACCACTTTCCAACTACTGAACACACTGATGAAGTTATTTTTTTATATTTGTAAACCAAATCCGTGCGCCGGGTGAGTTTTTTTTGTACATAATTCTTTATGCCTGTGTTGTACTTCTTGTGTCTTTATTTGTAAACAAACTGAATACAATATTAAAGCAACTATGACAAGTGTTTTGTGTATGACATAAGGAAACCTGACTCATGGGTATAAACCAAGCGGGTCTTTCTGATGGAGGTTTCCTGCGAAAGAAAAACACATTTGCAGTTCCTCTTTCAGTTCGAGCAGGCTTTTTAAGCGCTGATCAGCTGCTGCTCAAACGTACAGACAGACGAGAGAAGAATCGTCAACAGGCTGCGAGGCGGTTAGTTATCTCTGAACTTTGACTCAAAGGAACAATAGAATAAAAGCAGTCAATATCTTGCACAAGTGAGGGTTCACTACAGTGTTTATAAAGCTCCCGCCTGAAGCTCCGATGGCTGCGATGGTTGGCTGTTTGCGCGTCACTGTGACTCTCCTCATGTGTGTTCTCGGAGGGCAAGCGCTCGACCTGCTGAGGGTGACGGCAACGTCAGGAAGTGAGTACCAATCTGAGTGAAAATGTGCTCAATGTTTATATAGTTTGTGAGGCTGAAGGTGTGAGTGGGTTTCCAACGTGCAGGAACTTTAATCAAGAATCCAAAAACAGGAAGTTATTCTTTCGTAGTAACTTTTTTCTACTATATCATACAGTTGTTTTTATGGTTTCTCATATCCTGTCATTGTGTTTATATTCCTGCACAGTGGTGGAAGAAGTACTCAGATCTTTTATTTATGTAAAAGTAGTAATACTACAGTATATAAATATGTTACAAGTAAAAGTCCTTCATTCAGAACTTAAGTAAAAATGCAAAAGTATCAGCATCAAAATATACTTACAGTACAAAACGTCAAAGTACTCATTATGCAGAATGGCCTGTATCAGAAAATGATATTACTGAATATTAATTATTGATACATTAATGTGTTCATAACTTTAATACTGCAGTTGGTAAAGGTGGATCTTTCCACCGGGGATCTATAAAGTTTTATATGAACTTAATATAATTCATCATAATGTATGTGTTGATTACATTTTGCCATATTATCTGAATCTGCAAAGCAACTTTCGTTTTCACACCAAAAGCAGTGGAGTGAAACGTTCAATATTTCCCACTGAGATGTCGTGGAGTAGAAGTATAAAGTAGCAGTTAATGGAAATACCCAAGTAAAGTACCTCAGAATTGTACTTAAGTACAGTACTTGAATAAGTCACCTCTGTTCCTGCATCTGGAAAAGTGCGCTTTGAGTAAATAATAATGATTTAAATAAAAAGTAATAGATTTTAAAATATGATGCTGCTATTACACCCTGAAAATCACACCTCTGTTTAGATGTTTTTTTCTACCTGCTATGAGTGGTGATAGAGCCTTTTTGTGAGCCTTATGCCATTATTTTATGTTATTTCTACCTTTTTTGAGATATTTCAACTTAAATTTTATTGATTTTATTTAATATTTTAATGCCTTTTTAAAGGACAAGTGTGTAACAATTAGGGCGACCTATTGGCAGAAATGGAATATAATATTAATAAGTATGTTTTCTTTATTGTATAATCACCTGATAATAAGAATCGTTGTGTTTTCGTTAGCTTAGAATGAGCCGTTTATATCTGCATAGGGAGCGGGTCCTGTTCACGGAGTCCACCATGTTTCTACAGTAGCTCAGAACGGACAAACCAAACACTGTTAACTTTTCCTGCTTGGACCGGAGTCGATAACATTACTCGCTCCCGTCGCCGCCGCTCTCTCTCTCTTGCTTCGACACTCATTCCCCATGCACACACACACACACACTCTTAGATACCCGCAGATCCTACACACTGGACCTTTAAGTAGAATAGAATATATCTTTATTGTCATTGTACAAGTACAACAGAATTTAAATGCAATCCTAAAAAGTGCAAGAAACATAAACAATAACGTGCCTATAAAACTATAAAAAAAAAAATTAAAAAAACACTATACACACTGGACCTTTAAGTGACAAACAAACGAGAAAAAAGGGAGCAATACAGCCTTTACATAGAAGCAAAAACATGAAAAGAATATAAACATTTTCTGCTCTGCTCATGTTGAACATCATGTGTAATTTCTTCCCTCAGATCCTCCCGCCACTCCCACAGTGCATTGCAGGTGTGCGAGCTACCCAAACGTGACTCTTTGCTCCTGGCCTGAACCCTCTCAGACCCCGCCAACACACTACGTCGCCACCTACAGGTAAATCTGACAGCAGCTATCCTCCTCCTGCTGACCCCAAACCACCGACCCCTTTTTAGTAAAACAGAGCTCCATCATTTATATGTGTGTTAATGTGTTTGCCAGTGAGAGACACAGACAGCCGGTCACCGAGCAGTGCCATCTCATCCAATCCGACTCTGCATCTTCGAATCTGACTTCAGCACCGTCACCATCATCTGAGCGGGTACCAGCTTTATTTACCTCCGCAGCAGATACACTGTAGCTGAAGAGGGGGGGGGGTTTCCAGAACTCAGTCAGATTTTAATCAAAATTAAAGCAACACCTCAGTGATAATAGTGAATATTATGATGAAGATGTTACTGTAATGTCGATCCTCTCATCTTCATGTCTGAGCTGGTCTCAGAGGATTGGAAAATCCCTATTCACATTTCATGTTAAACAGTAGCTCTAAACAAACCACAGACCAGTTTCATGTTTGTGTTGTGAGTCTGAGGTGAAACGTATGTCAGTAATATAAGAGAAATAAGTGGCGTTGTGCTTGGCTGCTAGCAATTATGAATTTATAATACTGGGAGCATCCATCCTCTCATGCATATATCTATAATTTATCGTATGTCTTTACTATTAAGTTTAAATTAAGCTGTCAGTGTGCAAAAATTAGCAAAGTACTTTTTAAATTGAGACATGAAATATACATTAACATATAAATAATATATATAGATATAAAGCTATACATAATATATGACCTTACATCACATATAATCATGTATCTTTTTTTTAATAGCTGTGGCACTGCCACCTGCCCAACCTGAAGCTCCTCACCGACTACATCATCAACGTCACGGCCGTTTATTCTGGAGGAAGCAGCTCCCATCTGTCAAGTTTCATGTTGGAGGATATAGGTGAGAGCTTAAATGATCTAAAAGAGAATAAAGCGAGTGATTGATAGACAGTTTAGTTTCTGATAATGATGATAATGTAGTGTAAACTGTAAAGACACTTTTGTTTTGATTTAACATTCAACTTCTCTTCTTCTGTAGTGAAACCAGATCCTCCCGTAGACGTCCGGGTTTCCCCTCATGCTACCAGAAACCTGTTGTTGGTGGAGTGGTCTCCTCCCGCTACCTGGGCTAACCTCGACATCTTCCCCCTAAAATACCAGCTCCTGTACCAGTGGGATCACAGGGGCACCCCAAAGTCTGTCAATGTAAGAATAACCTTCATCAGCAGCAGCAGCGGCCGCAGTGTGATTTAAAAACTCTACATTATTACACAGATAAATCACGTGTGGAAGTTCAAAATTACCTCATTTTTTTAAGCAACCTCAAAAACGTTTCAGGAAGTTCCGTCATCTGTGGAAATCCTGCTCATTTCAACTACTTTATCATGGGGCAGTACAGTAGCTTTTCAGTATAAGCGTAAACATACACACAATGATTCATCGTATAGTGTTTAGAATTGTAAAATTGTCATTAATGATTACTTTAAACTGACAAACGTTGATTGGAAGGCAGCTTGTTTCCTCATTTAAATGCTCAAACGTTTAAAGATTAGTTTGACATTTTGGGAAATACGCTTATTCATGTTCGTGTTGGTGCTTGTATAGGCACCTCCTGCAAGGGGTGACACTACAGGTGACTAGGGTAAATATTTTAACTAATAGATATCACCATGAAACTTCCCCAGATGGTTACTTACATCAAGACAATTATTTTTTGTATTACAAGTTTTCTGAAATGTTATGTTTAAATATACAAATGAGGCATTATCTTATTAAATATGTGCTAATTTGCATCAATTCCCAGAACAGAAATCTGAACTTTAGATAAAGCCATGTTCAAAATTATTGTTTCATTTTGTTGATGTATCAGAGTCAAAGGTTTTTACAGAGGGAATTTTCTCTTTGTATTACTCCATAAAACAGAATAATTGTCAACAGCAGTAAAAACTCCAATTTCGCCATGTTTTTAGGAATAAAATGTTCTGTAAATCAGGCTACGAATAATATATGAACAAATCATTCTGTAAAAACCTTCAGAATATAGATAGCAAGGAAACTGGAAAGTTTGGTGTATGTAAGTGCTACTGAAGTGGAGTTTTCTGAGAAAAACCTAATTTTGACAAGGCAGCCTTTAAAAATAGGTATTGTAAAATTCCATACATTTTGCAAGACATGTGGTGAATAGGGTAAAAAAATTAACTAATATATATCACCATGAAACTTCCCCAGTTGAATACTTACATTAAGACGATTATATTTTGTAATACAAGTTTCCTGAAATGGTATGTTTAAATATGCAAATGAGGCATTATCTAATGCTAACATTGGTTGAATTTAGCAGATATCTACAGATGCAAACAGACAAAGTAGTAAAATAATCATAAATGTGTATTTTGGATGTTTTCTTTCCACTTGTCTGAACTTATATTTTCTCCTCCAGCTTGGTCCATTTGAGAGCACCATGGTTGAGCTGAAGGGGCTGACCCCAGGGAGGACTTACCTGTTCCAGGTGTGTGCTAAGGAGCTGCTGGGCCTGGGCGAGTGCAGCGACTGGAGCTCGCCTGCAAAAATCACCATACCGAGAACGAAACTGTAGAGACTCCCTCTCACTTCCTGTTTTATTTAACCCTCACCTCCAGTGTCTTTTATCTGCACAAGCAATGCAAGCAACAGTTATTAATATTTTGTTTTATTTATAAATGGATATTATCTGTACAGTGTACAATCAGCACTTCCACTAAAAATGTTATTATATTTTTTGTAATATTCTTGGTTTGTGTTGCTTATCTTTGGAGCAACTGATAATATAGAAACCATACTGTAAGACACTGTGATAGTTTGTCAGGGTGTCTGATGGTCTGATCGGTTTTTACATTGACTGTTTACGACCCCCTTTGACCTCTTTTAAGACACATTTTACTATATTTTCATCATTGTGTGGCAGCTCCCTCATTTGTGTGAAACATTGAATAAAAACAAGGCATTTATATTGAATCCGCTGACCAATCAGTCAATGACACCCACCACCAGTGGGGTGACAAACTCTGAGTGTCTGACGCCCAGCGTGAAGGACGGCGGTCTGGGGAGATGCACGTGAAACTTCTCGGGGCTGTAGGAGCCGGGGCCGGGAATAGCAGAGGAATAATTAGGCCTCTTAGTCCGTTTCTGCATGGAGAAGGAGGGCTGGCGCTGGTGGTAAATGTCCGGGTTGATGGTGTCGTATTTTGCCGGTCCGGGGCTCATGGAGAGGTCTTCGGAGGGAGCTCCGACCTTCCTCCGGCCTGAGAAGCTGTAGCTGGCGCTGGAGGGTTTATTGGGAACCTGGCAGCCCAGTAGATTAGGAAGATTATAGCTGGAGGGAAGAAAAACAATACATGTATTAAGACTGAGCCTCAGAGACTTTTCATTTCAGCAACAGTGATTTAAATGATAAGGCTGGAAATATTCTGCTCCTCAATACTTTCCTAAATCCCCAGCTAAGCCCATTCATTCCTACAGAAGACGTAAATCTTTAAATACATACTCATTTCTTTTTTTTTTAAGAGCTAAATTATATCCTAAATAAAACGCTGAGCACTGTAGTTTTTTAGCAGATGTTACTCAAACAGGAGTAAATAGACCTTATATGTGGGATGGACTCAGAATAAACTAAAGTGTTGGTCATTAACACGTCATCTCATTGCAACCCTGTCTCCCACAAAATTACATTCTTATACAACTAAACCGCATTCTCAGTTATGTTTCGAGGGAAATGTATTTTCTCCTGGATTATGGTCGCAGTTTTAAACAGTTTTAAACACGTATTAAATGTTGTAAATTGAAACTAAACAAAAAACGCAGCAAAGCTACTTGGTTAGGTTTAGTACAAAATGTCATGGTTTGGCTTAAAATGACTACGAAATTGAAACAACAAAACAAAATGCAACAAAAGTAGTTCATTAGGTTTATGCAACAAAGCTACTTGTTTAAGGTTAGTAAAAAAAAAACATAATGGTTTGGCTTAAAATGACTACTTTTGTTATTAAAGCCATGGCCGTAAATTAACCTAAGTGTACGTTGACTTTTGGTTTCACACGGGACACCAACAGCGGCCTCCTGGGTGAAAGCCCTGTGTTTGGTTGACCCATCCACGATCCACATAATTTTTAGGAGACAAGGCTGTCTCATTGATGTGTTTTTAATAGTTTAAGAGCAATAAGTGAGGTCATATCACCAGCCTTGTCGTTTAAAGTCTCCGTCCTGCTGTCTTCACCTGTTGGGTGCTGGTACGGCATCCATGGAGCGGTATCTGGAGCGAGAGCCGATGGTGTAGCACGGTGGTCTGTGGTGAGCGTTGAGAGGTGGAGCCTTCTCGGGGCTGTAGGCCCCCGGCCCTGGAGTCTGGTACAGCTCAGCTATGAACAGGAATAGAAATTGGTCTTGGTCTTTCCTTTATTATCTTTATTCCTTTGAAGGTGTGTCGGAAGAAAGCACAACTTGAAAGCATTATCTAATCCTCTTCTAATCTTTTGATAGTGAGATGTTTTAAAGACAAATCCCTTCTTCCCCTAATTACCTGGATGACAGTGTGTCATGTTTCAAGATGTTTCATTCACCAAATTGAATTAATGTCTGTGGTCCACTGATAATTTACGCAGCACGTAATGGTGCCTTCAAATGGTAAAGTAAGAGTCCATATGAACGCCCCCCTCTTGAGGTATTCAGTAAATGGAAAGTTTCTGAAAGCTCAGAGTTCACGACTTGTGAAGTGTTTGTTGACGTTGTCAGAAATGGCGGAGGCCATGGAAGTTCATTTTTCGTTCCATAATAAGTTAATATATTGTCATTTTAGACGTATATTGTTTTTCTTCGTACTTTTACAATATCTCTGAGGAAAATGTTGATATTCCCAACAGCCTCATCTTTCTCCTCTGTCACTATGCCTTTACATTTACTACATTATGTTACCCACTTGCTAGCTTGCTAAATTGTTAGCCTCTGTGGCTTCTAGACGCCGACAGTAACGTTAATATTGCCGTTGCTTAGCAGCGGTGGTCTTCAAGACTTAACCACTTGAACGCCAAGCATATCGTGTACACAACTTCCCATGATGTAAACACTAGCTCACGAAACAATAATATACTGTATATATGGAGCTGTTCTGATGCTGGCCAGCAGAGTGCTGCAGGGATGACGTATTTTTGTAGAACAACCAGGAAGTTAGCATCGTCCTGGGTTCCCTCGAACAAAAAGCCAATGGGATTTTTACATTGGGTTTTGGATTATTGCAGAAAATAAGCTCTGCAGCAAATTCACGTTTATGATACTTACACATTTTGTTCAGCAAGATAATTTTTTAAACGTGAATGCAATTGCCAGAAGTAAAAAGCTAACGTTAGGCTATAAACGCTCTATGGTCGACGTCACCACCACTAGACTAAAGGCAGATAAGTGTTCGCCGTGATGACGTTTTGTAGTCTCATTTGGCCACTTGTTAGCTAACTCATTTCCGTGTTTTAGCACTCTATATACCTGATGAAGGTATAGAGTGGACTGAAATGTTGTAAATAGTGTGCAGCAGGAGGTTTTTTGTTCCTTTTTATCACCTTTATTATTCACCGTGCGTCTTCCTCTGCCCAAAATGGAGTAGGAGGGAGTTTCCATCCGGCCAAACCGGGTGACCTTGGCGTCAATGTGGTACCTCGGTCCTGGACTGGAGTCCACAGAGACCACTAGAGAAAAAACAGGATGCACAAACCATCATCCAAAGACCTCGTAAAATGAACTTAAAAACCAATTTAGCATGAAAAAAGAGACATTGTGGAGTGAAAACTGGGGCACTGCAGATAACAGAACATGAATATATAACAACTCACTGGTGCTGCTCATGCGGCTGTGAAAGGAGTACGCGGGGCTGCTGGGCTTGGTGAAGTCATGGTTGATGTATCCGACTGTAGGGGGCAGAGCGTAGCGTCCGGGGCCCGGGCCTGACAAAGAGAGGAGGAGGGGGAGGAGGACGGGGTGATGAAAATGATGCAACAGATTCAGCTCAATGCAGCAGCAGTATGGCACACCCACCACTGGCTCTCTGGCTCTGGGCTGCGTTGCCTCTGATGATTTCCATATGGGAGCTCTTTCTCTCATTTTCTATGGTTATGCTTTTTAACGTTCCTCCTCTGCATGTTTTTGGAAAATGGATTCTAAACAAAGTAGACATCTCAAACAAGTATGGAGCAACGGCTGCATAATGCTGTGAGAGAATTGAGAGCAAAAAGGCAGCTCAGCTATGATAACACACACACACACACACACACACAGATTTCTTCAACTGACCTCTTTCTCTTGCAGAGATTATCGGCCGTTTCTTCACCACCTCCTGCATACTCCTGTCTTTCTTCTTCTTTGTCTCTTCCT
>CAKAOH010009737.1:0-28426 GCA_916701665.1 Sebastiscus tertius
CGTTATTTAGCCTCCTTCATGACAAGCTAGTATGACATGGTTGGTACTAATGGATATCATTTTATAATTTCATAAGTTGCCAGTATCTTCTCTCTAGCTTTCAAACTGAGCCCACTACAACCCAAATCTCACAAGTTGTGTTAATGCGTTAAAGAAATTAGTGGCGTTAAAACAAATTTGCGTTAACATGTTATTATCTGGTTAACTTTGACAGTCCTAATGAATGGATAAATAAACAGACTTTCTTTTTTAATGATGATGAATTTCACATCATCCATGTGTAGTAATAACTCGTTGGTACCCATAGAACCCATTTACATTCACATATCTTGAGGTCAGAGGTCAAGGGTCAAGTTTGGAGCGTTATTTAGTTATTTTCTAGTTTCATATATCTTCGCTCTAGCTTTAAAACTGAGCCCACCACAACCTAAAAATCACAAGTTGTGTTAATGCATTAAAGAAATTTGTGGCGTTAAAATTGATTTGCGTTATTATCACGTTAACTTTGACAGCCCTTCTTCTTACATATGAAATTGCACTCGGTGGCGACTTTATTAAACAGACTTGTAAGATCGAATGCAATCCAATACGACAGCACAGCCTTCAGTTCTGCCATTACAAAGATAATAACGTTCAGTTTTGATTGACACTGTCGGAGAGGTATTCATTTAATTATTGATTATTATTGAGGTTGTAGTTTTCAGTGGTGTTGAGCTGGACTTCATTATGTTGAGAGGTGTTCCTGATGTTTTGCCCACATCATTTACAAACATGAGGGAGGAAGAACACTTTATAATAACCATTATGTTACTAGTTATTTCACTGTTAACAAACAATGAAATAACTCATAATGTTTATTAATTATTAGTAATGCTATCATTTCTGTTATTTTATCATTAGTTTGTGTAATATGAAGTAATATAAGTTTATAAATTCTATATTGTATCGTAGCTGATAAGAGACAATAACACTCTGATTACATTAGTAAACTATTTATTGTCAGTTTATTGTTGCACTCATTATAACATTTGATACACTTTATTATGTATATGTTAATGATTACCAGATGATTTGCAAAGCTTTAAGGACTCTTGTAAAACATCTCTAAACATTACATAGATAGATGGACCACAAACCAATTAACCATTGACAAAGTATTAACTATCTATCTAAATAATGTTTATAGATGCTCTACAAAGTATTTATTGACCATTTAACAAGGTATTATAATCATCAGTTGCAACTTTATAATAGCCATCCAAATAATGTTTATAGATGGTTTACAAACCAATTATTAACCATTAAGTGTTACAAATATCTATCTATGTAATGTTTATAGATGTTTTACAAACAATTTCTTTAAGGTTTACAAATAATATCTTAATCATTAACAAATACGTATATATATATATATATATATATATGTTATGATTATATGTTATGATTATTTAGTATATAAAATGTTATGTGTGCAACAGTAAATTGTTAAAATAACAAATTATAGCATTACTAATAAGTTGCAAACATTATTGATTATTATTTCATTGTTTGTTAACAGAAAAATAACCATTAACTAAGTTTAATTAACTATCAATTTACCATTTATAAATGCTGGTTATTATAAAGTGTTACCAGTTGAATTTGTGTAGGTGTACCTAATAAAGTGGCCAGGGAGTGTCTATTACAAACAATTAACTTTTTTCTTCCGCCACAAAGAAAGGTTCCTTTCTTCAAAAACAGGTCACGTTCTACATAATCATCCGTCCAGAGGAACTCATCAGAAAAGGACATCTTACTAACAGACACAGCCCTTAAATCATCACAGGATGAACAATAAAACATGAAATAAATTCATCTTCAAGCTCACCTTTCCTGTCATGTCTGTAAGTTAGGCTTGCACCAAACAACAGACCATCTTTCCTTATACGTAAGGAACAATTTGCGTTGAGCATCACGAATATTACACTGTTTTGAAAAATGAAAAAAACAATTCAATCATACAAAATAAAAAGTTGTAACGATTTATAACCTCTAGGAATGCTATTAAGCTAAAATATGTAAACAACAAAATAAAATGTGCACACTATAGGGGCTTTTAAACACAAAGACAGACTGATAATAAGCTTTCCATCTCCCACACACACTGATTGTGTCATTTTGTTTTATTTTTTTGATTCGCCCCGCTCAGCATTTCGCTCCCCACAGCTCAGAGGGCTCAACAGGGGCTGTGTCCTCTCTGCTCTCATGCAAATGTCAATATAAATGCTAAAACTCTTGGGATTGGAGTCAGCCAGCAGAGCAAGCGTCCATTTCACGCTGACCTCAGATATGATGACTAGTCTAGTATGGTGGCTCCTGACCTTTTACGTTTGATGTTTCATGAGATGAGCTCATGCACACCAACCTGTCATGTTCTTAATGTGTTCATTTGGATTCATTTTAAACTGCGTGTCATATAATGCTATTAATCATATAAAGATCAATATTTTTAGGACTATTTTTTTAATACAAGACGATCCTAAAATTGTCAATCTTTTGCTCAGGTTTGCATTCCTGTTACTATTACTATCACTCGGGGTGGCAACAGCTGGACGTTTGGACAGTTTATCCGTTACTTTTGGCTTTTCTATTTTTACTTTTCTGCTTGCTTAGTAACAACGGTGGAAAGTACATTTACTCATTTACTAAAGTACTGTGTATAGTTTGGGCCTCTTGTCACGTTTCAGAGGTCTACGAGTTGTTAGCAGTTCCAACAAAGAGGGATTTCATCTCTAAACTTTTCACGTTGTTTCATTTAAATATATTTTCCAATATTTCACAAAAAATGAAGACTACAGAAAATGTCAGAAAGATTTAAACTAAATCATCTCACGACCCCTCAGATTTATTCTGTGACCATTTGGAGGGGCTGAAACCCCTAGGTTGGGAACCACTGGAATAAAGTATTTAACCGTATTTAAAGTAGTAGTAAAATGTTGCATCAGTATTAACGATCTAATAATGTTGTATACAATAACACATCACTCACAGGGGACATCTGACTGCAGATCAAGTAGTTTTACTTAGATATTTTAAAGGTACAGTCTGTAGGATTTGGCGACATCTAGCGGTGTGGTTGCAGATTGCAACCAACTGAGTACCCCTCCGCTCACTCCTTCCTTTCCAAGACTGCGGTAACGTGAGCCGCCGAGTGCAAAGCTGTGGTAAGGCCGTTCACCTGGCTCACAGGCCATTCTTACCATAATAACACTACTTTAGGAGCAACAGAGGTCAGACGGCGGCTGGCGGTACCACAGTTTTGCACTCTGCGGCTCACGTTACTGCAGTTTCACAAGCGTACAGTGGCCTTCAGGTAACGTAAAAACTAGGGGCCGTCAAAGTTAACATGATGATAATGAGTTAACACAAATTAATTTTAACCCCACTAATTTCTTTAACTTGCGATTTTTAGGTTGTTGCAGGCTCAGTTGTAAAGCTAAAGGCCATTTCTGGTTTCTGGACAATATTTGTCATTGTTTTGTGTTGTTAATGGTTTCCAATAATAAATATATACATACATTTGCATAAAGCAAGCATATTTGCCCATTCCCATGTTGATAAGTATATTAAATATTTCTCCTTTTAACGTAAATTAACAGATAAAAATGTGTGATTAATTTGCGATTAATCGCGATTAACTATTTTAATCGATTGACCGCCCTATGACAAAACATGAATGACACTAGCTAGAGCCAGTGTTTGTTTTTTTCCCGTTCTGGGCTACTGTAGAAACATGGCGGACTCTGTGAAGAGGACTCGCTTCCTATGTAGATATAAACAGCTCATTCTAAATTAACGAAAACACGATTCTTAGTTTCAGGTTCATTCATACACTAAAGAAAACATAGTTATGAATATTATATTCTATTTCTGCTAATAGATCCTCCGAAATGTTACACACTGTTCCTTAAAGTACATTTCACAGATAATACTTTATTAGCATACTTTTACTTAAGTAAAGAATCTGAATACTTCTTCCACCAATGCTTAGTAACTAGTTTTTATGAACGCTCAGTCGCATCACTTGTTGCTGACGGTTGGTGTGACGCATGTCCTGTGTCTGTCGTAGCTGGTAGTTTATGGGTTGTTGTGACTGTAAATGTACGCCAGATGAGCCTCACAAAAATCTATAATCATATTTGTGGTGTTTATTTTCCTCCTAAACACAAATATATAAATCATAATTTAAATTTTTTTTCAAGTTAGCTGAGCTACTTCACAGCTTAGGTGTATAAGCATCTCCGGCTGGGATTCACAAGTCTAATAGAAACACTATTTTTTCAGTTTTCCGTGGAAAGTAGCCAGATGTTTCACTGTAAACTCTGATTTCTCTCCATCAACTCTCCTCCAGGTGCAGACTGCGACGTGGATTCGTCTGCCCGCTTCATCGCCGCCACCTTCGTCTCCCTCAACGCCACCCCCAGCAAACTCATCTACCACCACTTCACCACGGCGACCGACACGTCCAACATCCAGGTCGTCTTCCAGGTGGTGATGGACATGATCATCAAAGAGAACCTGGAGGCCGTGTCGCTCCTGTAACTGCCAGCAGAGACCTTTTTGGGATGTCACATTTTAAAAGACACGAAGGTCGTCTGCTCCAAAAGTCTGTTTTCTCTTTGAAGGTGCAGCCTGGGAGCTCTGACGCTCTTCGCCACAGTTGCATTTCATCCTGTGCGATGCTTGATTTCATGAAGCTTGGAAAAAACATTAAAGGAGAAGGACCACCTGGTCGATCCTTTGTTTTGGGGTTGAGCCCTAAAATGTTGACTTTTGAAACCTTGTGTTGAGTAATGGGCATTTATATTTTTGTACTGTACTATGAAATCAGACTATGAAAGGTGAAGTTTGAGAGCTTGATGTATACACATGCCATTTATTTGCCCATCTCTTCCTGTGTGTGTGTGCGTGGGTGGGCAGGACACAGAGGGGGTGAGGATTTACTGTTTGTCCGTTACTTCCTCCGTGCAGGGTTCACTCGTGCATACCATCGTGTGTTTTCCGCTCATCCATCACTGTGTCTGTTGTGCACATCCTGTGCGTCACACCCTCCCTAATGAGGCGGTGATCGCTGTAAAAGCACCCCAGTTTGTGTTTACTCATCCTCTCACACTCCGTTTACCGTAATCTTTGCCTTCACTCGTTCCCCCTGACTCCGACCAGTCAGCGATGATGCTGGTATTTAATATCCAAAATGGGATGAGTGTATGTAAAGAAAGCTCCCTGAAGCCTCCAACTTGTTTAATTTCCTTCCTTTCTCTGATTATTGTTCCATTATCTGACACACACACACACACACACACACACACACGCACACTCACACACTCGTAAACCCTGATTTGTCAACCAGGATGATGCTTCCTATATGTGATTTGCGTGGCATTAACTCTGCAGGGGTCCGACTGTTTTGAAGGCTCCCCTGAGCGACTGACTGTGCTATCACACCAGCTCCTCTGTGACTCCAGTAATAAACAAGATATGGTAATGACAGATATGCTCCGATATGCACACTGAAGGTGAGAGAAAAGAGAAAAACACCCCCAAGTGCCTTATGATGAAGTGGTTTTGCTGTCGTGTAATTTAAATGCTTCATGTGTGTGTTTTCCACTTTCAGAATCATTTCATACCGTGTCTCTACTCTTAAAGCCTTATAGACCGCGTTCTCAGATTTTATGGTCTGTACTGAAACTGCAATACTAAATAAATGTGATAGCCTGTCGACCTTATTTTCACATCCCATTTTCTTTGAAGACCATGTGAATTGATGAAGGTAGTAAATCAAGGCACTTATTTCCACCTTGTTCATCCCCCACTAGTTGAATATTTGAAGACAAATTTAAGGCACACAGCAGGTCACCAGTGTTTGTTCATTTTAATAGATAAAATAAATAAAAGTACTTTCCAGGAAATCTGCTCTGCAGTCAACTTTCTGGACATTTAATACATTTTGGCAACAGAGGGTACATGTCAGGGGTTAAACACTAAAGGTGGGAAGTCATCTGGAAAGAAGAACTTGTTTCTGTTATACTCCTGTTTACACAACTAAAGCAAAAACTGAACAATGTTTTTTTTAAATATAAGAGAACATTCAGAGTCTGCAGCGGTCCATCGTCGACAGTGATCAGGTTTTTCCTCTGCTGCTATCACCCCCTCCTTCACACACTCATCCATCACTTTCCTTCGTTTTTCTCGTTTCCAGAGAAGCGCTCCCGGGGCTTGGTGGAGGACGAGGACTGACTCCACCGATCTCACGCGGACAGGCAGTCCAGGGAGTCCAGGGTGAGGAAGACGTCCGCCTTGCACTGGAAGGTGCCCGTCCCGTCCCGCAGCAGCTCGCAGCTCTTCAGGTCTGGAGAGATGTCCTTCACGCAGATGGCCTGCGAAGAGATGAATATAAGTGATGAGAGAATTTAAAGTTCAAAATGAGCTGTGTGTCGTATTTCTGTATAGGGACCGAGTCTTCTCAAGATAACCTTTATAGGCTTGCATTTCATTTACCTCTAACACTACTTGGGACTATTTCGCACATGGGGGAAGTTTTTCCTTCAGGGCTTTCTGTCAAAAAAAGGTTTGTTGCCTAAACCCTAAAAAAAGGTTTGTTGCCTAAACCATAAAAGGAGATTTCTGGCAGATATTTGCTATTATTCGGGTGTTGTCCGTAGTTATCGATGAATTCAAATTCAGAACATATCTTTGGTTAACTTGTCAATGACCGTTTTGTCACCATCTTTTAATGCCGTCGCTCACTGGTTTGCGCCTTTACGCACGAGGTGTTAAAACTTCTAAGATAAGATTTTAATCTCAACAGTTTGTTTCGTCGTCTTCATGACAGCAATGGTAATTGTGTAATCCCTGACTTACGTTTGTTTACTTTAAATATTAAAGTATCGCTATAAATGTGTCTCTTATGGTGCTGAAAGGAAAGCAGTTTTTACGTGCGTTCTTCATTTTATCATCAGAGAGGAGAAAAAAAACAAAAAAACTCAAACAGCAATAAAGTTTGTATTGTAACACTTTAATGACTCAACTCCAGCGGAGGAAAATTGAACACCGAATAACCTAAAGGTGGCACATCACTTCTTACCTCATAGCACTCCGCCAATCTTAATCATCACTCACTGTACAAGCACGTAAGGTGTGCCATATTATATAGTTCCAGATCTAACTTAAAGGTCCCATATTATGCTCATTTTCAGGTTCATACTTGTATTTTGTGTTTCTACTAGAACATGTTTACATGCTGTAATGTTAAAAAAAAAACTTTATTTTCCTCATGCTGTCTGTTTGAATATGCCTGTATTTACCCTCTGTCTGAAACGCTCCGTTTTAGTGCATTTTGACGGAATTGCAACAGAATTGCGTTGCTATAGGCAACAGCTTGGGTCCATGTGTACTTTCTGTCAGCTGATGACATTCACATACACTGCAACCAGGAATAAACTGGGACACATTTAGAATATTTATGTTTAAAACTGCGTAAAGGGTCTAAATATTGTACATTTGTGACATCAAGAATCAGCAGAAATCAGCTTGTGTGGATTTCCCTGTGGATTGAGCATTTCGATACTTTCACAGTATTTATATAGGACTTAAACCTGCTTTATAATAAAAAAACATGAAAATCTCACTTTTTTATAATATGGGACCTTTAAGGAGCAGAATACAATATGTATACTGTATAAAATAAGTCTAATCTTATAATATCTAAACTGTGTACTCACCATGCTTTTGAGGATGGAGATCTGCCTGTTAGTCTCTGGGAGGACATTGTTACCTGCCGTCTCTCCGCTGTCCATCAGCGTCTCCTCGGACTCGGACCTCCGGACGTAAGGCGACCTCCTGATCCCGGACAGCAGCCCGGAGGCTCGGCCCACCGAGTAGTAGCTGGGTCCGGTGGACTGCTTGTACCAGGCTTCCACTGGCTGCCAGGACACGAGCAGAGACACTCCGACGCACACCACGGCGAACCTCACTGACCTCTCCATGGCTGGAACCGGCTGGCAACTTCTTCTTTTTACGCAAAAAGGAAAAAACAGCGCTTTTTCTCTCGTCTAGTTGCGACTTTATGTTTTGCTGGGTGTTTGGGAAACTTTCTGCTGCTTATATAGGCTGACTGGGGAGACGGTATCGTGACCCAGGACGCTCGTCAAATCAGCATTGAGGTGGGCGGATGTTGAAGGGAAAAAAAAAAAGACCAATCAGGATTGATCAGTTTTTGATGGTTTGGTGGAGCCAGAGGAGTGTGTGTGCGTGTGTGTGCGTGTGTGTGTGTGTGTGTGTGTGTGGTATAGAGGATGATGAGGGGGTTGGAGATGTATAGGGACGTCAGACCTACTCTGACGTTTGTACAAGTGACGTAAGTGGCCAAAAGTGAAAGATATCCACAGATATAAGTCAATGAGGAAGGACTTTTTATGTCTCAGTAATTTGACAAACTAATTGCTAGATTTAACATTTCCCTGAATGTCTAAAAGCATCAATACATTTCATAAACTTAAAGGGACTGTTTGTAACTTTCAGAAATGCTTGTTAACAGCAACACCTGTGGCCGTTTAGTCAATGAAGGTCAGCGTCTGGCTCACGCTTGCTCGCTCTACATAGACATGAACGAGCATCGCTCAACACAGTGAGGCGACACACGTCAGCTAAAAGCACAATATCACTCTATATTTCACCTGCTTGGCAGTAATGTTAGCTGACCAGACGAAGGTCTCTCCATGAATCAATGCTGATCCTAGTGTTGGCTTTTCCTGCTTCAGCCCGACTGCGCCCGCAGGGAGACACCGGCACCCGGTCTTTAAAAAAAGGCGGACTGGTTCACTTCTAAAATCAGTCCTGGGTTGATTTCAGACACCATGCAGTGAAAAGTCTGTTGATAAAATGTTTTTGGATACAATCTATCTAGAAAATCAAACACAAAGTGCATAAAAGCCGTTAAATTGGGGTCAGCATTTACCCACTGCGTGCAACAAAAAGTGCCCAACAAAGCGGAATCAGTGCACGTGGCTTCAAAAGACTCAACATGAGTGAAAATGGACAGATTAGGAGTAGAAAAAAAAAAAAACCTAAAATGAGCAGATCAATAAACACGAGTGAATAATTGACTGATCCAAATTGTGCTCCGTTCCAACAGCATTTCTACACAGACAGATTGAAAATCAGTCTTTCTTCAAAGTGGAGCTCTGAGGAATCAATACAAAACCCTTTCCTCCCATTGATTCGCCGACCTCACCGGTCATGCGTCATGAACTCCACCGCCCGTGTATCAGCAGATCAGCAGGAGAACAACAGTGATGGGGACTAAAAACAAAGATTGATGCATCTTCATTTGTTCAATTGAATAATAACAAAAAACAGTTAAATAGCGTGTAACCATGTTGTCTTTCTATGAAACAGGGTTATGACGGGGTCTGGATGATGGGAAAATGTACCTTAAATGTACAGAGACAGATAAGACGGACCACCAACTTCAATGATGAGATTATCTGTTTACATAAAGAAGAATGATGCTCTATCGAAAACGTATTAGGAATTAAGGCAGTTGAAGTTTAGTTTATTTGTTGGCATTGAAAGCAGCGCTGACATACAAAAATAAAAATACAAATGTCATTTATTTTACAAGAAGAATGTGTGCGGACATCATGTCAATCAAGATGAGTAAAAGTACCATTAGAGTCCGTTGTAGAGGGGTCTGCAGTGCGGCTCTAGTTTGTCCTCCAGGACGTAGTCAGGCCCGCAGACCCAAGGGTCCCCCGTCTCCCACTGCCACTTCTGCAGACTCTGCCTCAGGTTCTCCAGCACGCCGCTGTAGGACGGGTCTGATACCAGGTTCCTGGTTTCCAGTGGGTCTGACCTGTGTTGGTGAAACATATGTTCAGATTTAAGCATCAGAGAGAACAAGATTGTGTTGTCATAAACCAATGTCCTCGTGTTCCCGACTATTAGTATCAGATTACATATTTTTTTGTGAGAAATCTAGAAAACTATTTGGAAACTATTGACAGTAAAATAAAGCTGTATTGTTTTAATTCCCAGGAAGAAAGTATATATCAAAGCGTTCTCCATACCACCAGAAATAAAATGATGATGAAGAAATACTAAACGATATATTTATCTATTTTTTAGGCCTAAAATTCAACTTTAAAGATACTAAGTCTAAAAACACTTCAAACAGCCTAAAACGTACCCACCATGTGATGATTGATAGCGTTTGAAAATCAGGTTAAATTCAAAAGACAAATGGATTTTGAAATTTAAACACAATATTTGCAATCAGTTCTAATCACCTATTATGTTTTTTTGTTAGTATTTCAGTCCAAAAAACACAAAAAGAAAGACAAAAAAGGCAGAAGTGAAGTGTGTGCTGGCATCCCTGATTGCTCTTCACAAATGTCTGACTCATTTTGGGGCGCAGCTCTTCATCACAGAGAATGTGTTCCTGCTCTTTGGCTGCATTAGATCACAGTCAAGCAAAGGAAGCCAGGCTGCCTGCAATCGCTGATTCTTTTCATTTTAAATTAATATGATGACATTTTTTAGTAATTTAGTCTATAAAATATCCATTTTGGATTGTTTTGTCCGACCTACTGTCTAAAACTCAGAGATATTTCATTTACAGTGACATAAAACAGGGAAATCTGAGCTTCTCTGTGCTTTGTTGACATAGCCGGGCCGGCCGCGCATGCCTTTAAGTGCATGTTTGTGCATGTGAGCTTGCCCCACTGGCTAGCTCACGGCCGCTGCTCTGCACTGCTCTCATACTGTGGTTACAGTTTATAACGGCAGCGGTTGCGGAAGCGTAGCACCCACCGTCCGCCCGCCATGTTGAGAGCCGTGCAGAGGCAATGGAAATGCTCCCCATCTCGCATTTAGCACTTTTAAAATGACTTGTCAACTCTAAAAATGTTTGGAGATTAATTTTCTGTGGATCAACTAATCGTTTCAGCACTAAAAGCGAGCATCCAGTTCTCGCTTTGGCAACTCAGGGCACAGTCCATTCACAGACCGAGGGACAAACAGTAATGGGGATATGGGGGAGGAATCCCAGCAGGACTCGACCCTGGTTTAACTAAACATTTTGCTATGTTTTATCGAGGCTGAACGCGTCCCTGTACTTCACTGCAGCAAGGTAAGTGATTAAAACACTGAGGGTCGGCTAAAACAAAATTTTCAGAGGGTGTGAAGTTAAATCAAAATACAGCATATTAGTGTTTGAGTTTTTTTCAGGCATTTATAGTCATATAGTAGATGTTTAAGTTAGTTAATGTACAGCGAGCCGGTCATTGTTGTGAAATAAACCCAGACGCGAAGCGGAGGGGTCCTTCATCGCCCTTAAAGGGTTTTTTCACAACAATGATCCACTAGCTGTACATTTTTCCGCTTATTACACTGCCACTTACTTAAGAAATCAATAATTCGACACAAAGAAACGGTCTGCTAGAGTCCAACATCAGAACTGCGCCTATAGCAACGGTCTGTTATACAAAGATCATCATGGAAGGTGATGCCTCTGCTGCTCTTGAGGTCTGGAGTGCCGTCTTTTTCCTCACTCTGTTTTTGGGAAACTTAGACATGGCAGGTTTTTTTGAGGCGGAGCACTCAACAGAAGTTCAGTGCCGGAGAAGTGTACCTGTTTCCTCTTCTGAATATTCAAATTAGATTTTGTTTTAGTACATTTTCTCTCCTTTATGGTGGAAGTCTCTTACCATTTCCTCATGACTAAATCACTAAACAGTGAATGGTAGCAGGTGAAGCTCATTTAAATTACACAAACTTGTGTCATCCACCGGTTTATTAAGGTCAAGTATTGTGATCGCTCTTCTTAGGGCTTTGAAACTCTACGTTCATTTACCAAATGTGAATGATATTTATCTATGACTCATCATATTGAACATGTTTCTTCTCCTCAGCTGAAAACATGATGGAACAACGTGAGCTGTAACCGACCTGGAGTCGAACAGCTCCCAGCGCTCTCTGTAGTAATACTGCTCCAGGCTCTTGAACCAGTACGTGGGTTCCCTCAGCCTTGTGCGGTTCAGCAGGTCCTGGAAGGTGGGTGACACGTACAGGTCCTGGTCAACGGGGAAGGGCATTCGGTAGTGTAGGTTGTGGAGGAGGTGGTAAGCCCCCTGGTGGACAGAGCGGATCGGGTAGTACATGGTCACCTGAAACAGAAATGACAGCACAGCAGTCAAGGCCTCGTGTTTGACTCCTTCTATTTGTGACAGTGGTGGTGACATCCTGTCTGAAAGCAGTGGTGCTCACAGACCTCGTGCAGGGACTGGCTGGCGTAGACGGTGTGCCAGCTGCCGGGCTCAGTGACCAGGGCAGGTAGTAAGGAGCGACCGGTGAGGTGGACCAGGGCGGCGGGGTCACCGGGGAGTTTGTAGGGCGGGTAGGGAACAGAGAACCAGTCCAGAATGGTGGGAGTGATGTCTGCCACACAAAAAAAGAGAGGAAGAAGAATAGAAAAGAAGTGTGTTTCTATTGTTTCCTAATGTAAACATCTTTATATTTACATTTCACTGTCCAATGAAAACCACGTATCTCCAAATTTGGAGAATTTCAGTTTTTCAAATGAATTGAAGGATCAAGCGTTCCTTTATGGGTCGAGAAAACTGTCCCACATTTTAAGCTAAATAAACTATTTAAAAACCCACTGGAAACAGGGTGGTTTTATCAGTGAGGACAACAAGAGGCATCAGTAAGAAACAAAACACGATCTAATAAATAAGCAATTAAACAATAAAGATATAATAAGTAAGTAAACAGTAAAAAAAAAGATATGAAAGATGGTTGGGTTCACATTATTGCACATATGAAGATGAAATGTTTTACATTGCACAGTGGGGATATGGACATGGCTTCCACAGGACAGCGAAAAGTATTAATGTTAACATGCTTAATGTTCATTACACCTACTAGTTGTAAGTTTGAATACTTGCCATAGGTACAGTTTATTTAATGCATCGTTATCATCTTCTGCAGACATTTATATCAACTGTTCATATTTTACATTTAATCATCACCCTCTCAGGGGATCATATTCAGTTCATCTTATTTTATCTGAGACCTGCTGCTGATGCATCGTTGTTAAGTCTCCCTCTTGTGGCCGACCGAGCACATCAGGTGGACACACTTCACTGTTTGTTTATTTGAGTGAGCCACCTGGCAACACACCGAGATAAATCTGAGTGGTCACACGATGATTAAGGAAAGAAATTGTGTGGGTTTTTTTTCTGAAATACCTTTACCTCTACAGCCTATAA
The DNA here is from genome assembly GCA_916701665.1 of Sebastiscus tertius. Classification (NCBI taxonomy): domain Eukaryota; kingdom Metazoa; phylum Chordata; class Actinopteri; order Perciformes; family Sebastidae; genus Sebastiscus; species Sebastiscus tertius. The sequence continues at coordinate 13,308 of CAKAOH010009737.1, forward strand.
TAATCTGAGAAAAAGGGAGATTTCAAACTAGTGTCAAAAATTCAGTTTTCAAGACTAAATGATGAGATTTTGCATACTTCATCTAGACATAATAGAGATGTTAGTAATTTCTTTTGACAAATATTGATTGCTCCATAACTGATGTTTAAAGATGCTCTAAAAACACTTTGAACTGCTCACATCTCATCACTCACTAAGGTGTGATGAGCGGTCAGATAGAAGTAGATGTTCTTTAATTTTAAGGAGTCACAAACCAAACAAGGTTGGGAGCCACTGGTGTGAGCACTACACTGGACACTGTGCTCACAGCGAGTGTCTGCTAGAGTTTAGTTTATGTCTAAAAAAATCCTTCCCAACCTCTTACCAACTTACCCAACAGGCTGACGTAGGCCTGGCTGGTGTCTCCCCATCGCTCCTTGTGCTCTGGAGAGGACACCAGCATGGGCTCTGCTGTCCCGGAGCGATACAGGTTGGTTCTGCCGTTGGGGAAGGGGATGCCGTTATCTGAGCTGTAGATGACCAGAGTGTCGTTCTCATAACCAGCGTCCCTGAGCTCCTGAAGAACCAAACCGATACCTGCAGAGGAAATTCACACCATTACAGCTTTTACAAGAATAGCTTCTCTCTACCCCCTTTTTTGTGTCTTTTTATGCGGTGGTGTTGTTACATACCTTGGTCCAGCCGGCTAACCGTGGTGTACTGTGCAGCCAAGTCAGCTCGTGACGTAGGCGTGTCCGGCACAAAAGGAGGAACCTGAAGTACACAAGGTGAGGAGGTGAGGACAGACCAGATTAGCATGTGTTAGGAGCTCTGTGATTTGATTCATGGATCAAACGTTCAAGTCTGTGTTTCAATCACTTGTATTTCATTACAGTAATCAGTAAGACAAAATCTAGAATTTGTGATTTTGTTTGTTTTGTATCAGAATAACAGCAGCAGTAGAAGTGTGACCATGAAGTGAAAATAAAATATATATCTGATGGTTGTAGAAGCCCTGAAAGACAAGCGAGAACATTTTTTTTTCTGCTGATTCATTTTCTAAGTCTGATATTTTTTTAGGCTGATTTTGTACATAACTTGCTAACAGACAATATAGATTGTTAAACAGGTGTAAATGTACCCATTCCAGATGTGTCCCAGTTCATTTCACAGTGTATGTAAATGACATAAACTGACAGGAAGTTAACATGGACACAAGCTGTTGCCTAGCAATGCTGTTGAAATGGTCTATAGTACCTTATGTTTAGAGTCCATGGACAAATTAAATCTCACCTGGAAGAAAACCTGAATGCTTAGTCCTACTTAGAACATGGAGTAGTGCTGCCCTCTAGTGGTCAAAATAAGTAAACACACAACACAGCCTAGAAAAAAATTCTTCCACCTGTTTTCACTAAAAAAATCAACTGTTCTCACACAGCAAATCAAAATCAGCCTGAATATTTTTTCCACCTGTTTCATAGAAAAAAAGTAACTTAGAAAGATTATCCTGGCAAAACATTTTTTTTCACCTGTTCTTACATCATAAACGTAGGAGAGAAAATAATTTAGATCAGACTTAGAAAATGGATCACCAGGAAAAACAAATTCTCGCTTGCCTTTCAGGGCTTCCAGTACATCATGAGCAACCACAAAAAAAATATACTATCACATTTGCTGCTGTAGAAAATGTAATGTTATGATACAAGAAATATGTAATAACACTTTTGAAACAGATGTTAGACTAATTAATCTCTATGTTTTACAGCTAGTGATCCATGTTTTGGGATTTTTTTCTACATTTGAAAACATAAAATCTGTACGTCACTGACCTTTACTTGCTCTGGTGTGTAATATTCTGGTGTCCAGTCAGGTATTCTACCCATCCCCATTTCACCATTCCCAAACTTCTCACAGAAAGCTCCATACTGGGGCTGCGAGTGTCCACATCGGTGGGTGTCATGAAAGGCAACATACAGGAAAAACGGCCTCTCTTCATCTTTTATATTGTCTTTATTCTCTTCTTTCTTTCGCCTTCGTTCAAAGGTTTCTTCGTTGTGGGTCTGGAAAAACTTGCGGACTAGAAGTTTGATGCGGGTGATGTTCCTCCCCACCTGGAGGACAGAGTTGTTCTCCTCTGTGTAGGCAAAATCAAATGGGTATACAGATCCAGGGCCGACATGCTTCTTCCCAATTATACCTGTGTGTGGAGTGAGAGAGTAAAAAAAAAGAGGAAGAGGGAGAAATGGTGATAAGAGATAAGTGTGTGTGTGTGTGTGTGTGTGTGTGAGAGTAATAAAAGGGTCTCTTTGTTATTTACCTGTGTGTACGTTGGCTTGGCTAAGCAGCAGCGGCAGACTTTGCACTCCGTCAAATGAGTTGAAGTGGTGAACACCCTGATGAAGACCGTACATGCCGTTTTGGTGCTGAAAACACATCAAACAGACCTAAATGCTGTGCAGAAATGAGAGGCGTCCAACTGTGTGTGTGTGTGTGTGTGTGTGTGTGTGTGTGTGTGTGTGTGTGTGTGTGTGTGTGTGTGTGTGTGTGTGTGTTTTTACCTGCGGCAGACCGGTGAGGATGGTGGAGCGGCTGGGGGAGCAGCTGCTGACAGAGGTGAAAGCGTTGCTGAACACCAGGCTGCGCTGGGCCAGAGAGCGCAGGTGGGGCGTGTGGACCACAGAGTTGTTGTACACCTCCGTCTCAAATCCTGCATCATCAGCTGGAAGAAGGAAGAAACACATTTGTGTGTGGACAACATTTGGGAACCTGGCCGCAGGGATTTTCTCCCATTCAGCCACACGGTTAGTGATGTCGTCCACTGATGTTGGACGATGAGACCTGTCTCGCCGTCAGTGTTTCAGTTTATCCCAAAGTTGTTGGATGGGGTTGAATGCAGAGCTCTGTGGCATTAAGCGAGTTCTTCCACACCTAACCGACAGAGACGTTTCTTTATGGACCTGGTTTTGTGCACAGTGGCATTTTCATACTGAAACAGGAAAGCGCCTTCCCCAAACTGTTGCTACAAAATTGACACTGTTGTTATTGTCCACGATAGCATTAAAGGTGCTATTGATAACATTCAGTCACATCCTCCCTCCCCCGCTCCATTGCATTCACTTCACAACTAGTCGTTGCCAGGCACTTAGTGTCAATCTCAGCCATTTATCTGTTTTTTTCCACGTTAGACTCTCTGTCCAGAGATACCACGTGATACCAACGTTGTTTTACTATTGGCTCACAAGCCAACAAACTTCAGATCATTTTGGACCCACCAAAATTAAAAAAAAAGAAAAATTCAGGAAAAGCCATACTTTTATTCAGCACCTTTCTAAAGGCTCTGTGGATGTATATATATTTTTTTTAATATTTGTCTACATAAAAATGTTATGAATAACACCTTTAATGCAACAGCTCTATTCTATATAATGATTATATAATAGATTCTAAAATTCTCTATAATGCAATAACTCTATTCTTTCTTTTTATTATTATTATTATTTCTTTTCTTAATTTCATTTCAATTTTCAATGTTGAAGTTGTTTTCTCTAGTGTACTTAATGAATTTGTCTATAGCTCAACTACTTAAAAATTGGTTTATAAACTATTGTAATTACGAACTGTAAATTGCATATATGAAAACAACCTCAAAAAAAGGGAAAACATAAAGTATAAAATATATATATATAATGCAACAGGGTATATTACATGACTGTTGCATTAGTTGTAGCCAGGTGTACATGATAAGAGTGGATATTTCAGCATCATAATTCTTCCAGTCAGAGTTCAAAAGGCATTTAAAAACGTCTTTTAAACTTTAAATGTAAAAGTTCACTCACCAATTATCAGCAGGACATTTCTCCTCTTTGCCTCATTGATGTGACATGATGCCAGAATGAGAAACAACAGCTGCAGCAGCATGATGAACATCAGCTCTCCTCACTGTCACCCATCAGTCTGAACCTACCAAACCTCAAAGTCTCTCTCTGAAACGTTCAATGAGAGTCTAAACTATTACATCCAATAAATAAAATACACTCAGTCGTCAAAAGTAACGCGTTACCTGAAGTGACGGACGTAAAGTGACAACTAGAGCTCGCTGTGTGGCAGAGACACTTTCACGACTTCCGCAAACAACTTAAGCCCCGCCCACCTGCGGTCACATGACACATGTCACGTGAGGATGAGGAACCAGGAACTTTAGTCTCTCGCTTCATCAGCAAAATTATGACATAGATTTTAGGAAGTGGTTTTACTCTTTACTAAAGGGAACAAGAGACAGAAAAAGGACTTGGGAATAATAAAGAGGAAGACCTCAGCTTTAGTAAGAGTTTCCATTATATTCTGTTTTATAGTGTTTTTGTGCCCTATTGTTTTGTTTTTTATTTTATAAGCTCTAATATATTCTATTGTTTTCCATTCAATTTTATTGTATTGCTTTTCTGCTATTCTATTTTATAGTGTTGTTTACCTGCTCTATTCTATTATGTTGTGTTCTATTCCATTTTATTGCATTGCTTTTCTGCTCTATTCTATTGTATTTTTATTGTTTAGTTTTAGTTTTCTACTGTTTTTCTCTTCTATTGTGTTGCTTTTTCCTGCTCTATTATTCTATTGTGTACTGTAGTGTTTTCTATTCTGTTATATTGTCATTTTTCTATTTTATTGTGTTGTTTTTTCCTGCTCTATTATTCTATTCTGTTCTATTGTTATTTTTCTATTTTATTGTGTTGTTTTTTTCCTGCTCTATTATTCTATTGTGTAGTGTTTTCTATTCTATTGTATTGTAATTTTTCTATTTTATTGTGTTGTTTTTCCATTTTATTTTATTGTGTTGTTGTTCTGCTCTAGATTATTCTCTTCCTTACTATTCTATCTTAATTGATTTCATTCTGTTTGTTCCAGTCACACAGCTATTTAATTTAAATCATTCATGTTCTTCCAGTTTGTCAATGCAACATCCTATTGTTCAATCTATTTTAGTAAAATATTATTATGGTTTAATACCTCCTTTAATTTTTTTATTTAAAAATTAAACATTGTAACTTGCACACTTTGCTAACATATATACAATAGTGTATTATTCTATGTTTATATATTAAATTTGTTATGCTAGTTGTAGTAGTCAGGTATATTTATAGTGTAGTCTAATATTCTTTATATTGTGTATTCTATAGATATATTTCTCTAGTGTTGATATGTAGATTTTATTTACTGTTTCGGTGCATTGCCTAGATGACCTGCTGTTGTAACACAATCATTTCACAATTTGGGATCAATAAAGTCTATCTATCATCTATCTATCTAAAGCCTTCGTAAACATATTGTAGGACACAATGACAGATAAATAAAACATCCCACTGTAAGATGAAGCTACTGGTATCTCACAGAACACTGAGGAATATGTGAGGGATTATTTCTTTGTCTGGGAGTTTTATGGCTTGTGAGTGATTGTGAAGGACAAAGTTGTGGCTGTTGTGAAACGATCACTGGTCAGATGACAGGTATGCAGAGCACTTACCTGTCATCTGACTATCATATGATTATAAAGACCTCAAAACTCATTAAGGTCAAGGTTCACAGAAAGACACATGGAATATCTGTCCTCAGGCATCCTGGCAGCTTGCAAGTGAGTTGACTGAAGACTTTATGTTGTATTTTTTTCCTATGCACAGATCACAGCATGCATCTGCAGATATGGCGTCCACTTTCTTTGGTGTGCTGTGTGTTTGTCCAGAAAAGCACACAGACAAACTGACACATGCACACAGAGCACACCATTGTTGTGTTTCCCTGAACACTGTGTCTGTCAGGAAAGAGGAGACAAACCAAAGCCACAGGAACCAAGCTGCACTTCCCGAAAGCCGATGAGTGACATTTAAAGCAGAGGAGGAAACTATCCCTTTGTGTAAGTGTTTTTCTGTAATCGGCCTACTCATGTTTACATTTCAATATGTAAAATACCTTTGTGCACCTTGCTGCTGTCTCTTCATCCTTTCCGTTGTCATCCTCCTCTCCAGGTTCTCCTTCCTCACCTCCAATCCTTGTGCGATGGAGCGGCCTCTGATTGGCCGAGTGTTAGCCCGGGGCTGCTGCTCCTACAGCACCCTGAAGGCCTGGCTGCCAATCCTCTCCTGGCTGCCCAGGTACAAGCTGAAGTGGCTTCAGATGGACCTGCTCGCAGGCCTCACCGTCGGGCTGACGACTGTACCGCAGGCGCTGGCTTATGCCGAAGTAGCCGGCCTTCCTGTGCAGGTGAATCCAAGCTGGGTTGTCTGTGGAGGTTCATCTTCCATTTAGATTCAACTCTCTCCAGATATCTCAGCCGGGCTGCGTTCAATCATCAATTTGTTAAAATCATCTTGTTCCACTCAAGGCTGTCAAAGTTAACGTGATAATAACACGTTAACACAAATTAATTTTAACGCCACTAATTTCTTTAATGCATTAACGCAACTAACGCAACAAGCTTGTAGCAAGCTCAGTTTTGAAGCTAGACTGAAGATATGGCATCATATGAAACTAGAAAATCTAAGGAATCCATTGGTACCAACTATGTCATAGTAGCCTGTCGCGAAGGAGGATAAATGACGCTCCAAATGTCCGCTAAAATTTGGCGGGCAAAAACTGTCATGGCCATTTACAAAGGGGTCCCTTGACCTCTGACCTCAAGATATGTGAATGAGAATGGGTTCTATGGGTACCCACGAGTCTCCCCTTTACAGACATGCCCACTTTATGATAATCACATACAGTTTGGGACAAGTCATAGTCAAGTCAGCACACTGACACACTGACAGCAGTTGTTGCCTGTTGGGCTGCAGTTTGCCATGTTATGATTTGAGCATATTTTTTATGCTAAATGCAGTACCTGTGAGGGTTTCTGGACAATATTTGTCATTGTTTTGTGTAGTTAATTGATTTCCAATAATAAATATATTCATAAATTCATTTGCATAAACTATGCAATTAACTATGGACAGTAAAATTGATTGACAGCCCTAGTTCCAATGTTCTTTATTTGGATCCATAATTACCTTCGACAAAGTGGTTGCTAGTTTTATTGGTGTCCAGTAAAACTTCCAGAAAGAATTAAATGAACAAAAGAAGGGAACAAGTGTGCGTCCCCTCCATATGTTTTGTCTCTTCTCTGCTGCAGAGAGAGATCATGGTGTCGTCTATCAGTAACATCCTGTATCATTCTGTTCAGTTTTCGCTGATGCTTTTCTTTATTTATTTATCATTACAGCTGAAACAATTAGTTGGCAGACAAAATATTAATTGACAACTGTTTTGGGAGCAAAAAGGCCAAACATTTTCTCGAATGTGAAGATTTGCTGCCTTTCTTCTGTCTTATATCATTGTTGAATATTTGTGGGGTCTGAACTGTTGGTTGGACATAACAAGATGATGTCAACTTGTCGAGTCATTTTACACTATTTTCTGACATTTTATCGACCAAATGGGCAATCGATTAATTGAGAAAATTATCAAGGTTAAAGATCTCTTCCAGACATGTTCTAAGATATCTAAAAATGCTCTTAAAATTACATCTTTTCCTTCTCCATCATTGAAAAATCCTGAATATATGAGTATGCAAATATTTTTTTATTTCATAAGTTTAACTGCTGGCCTGGTTTCCGCATCACACTTGTGTAATTTGCATATTGACGCATGATTGGCTTTCAGACTAGTTGTGATGTCACAAAATCCTGCTTGTACGTACCCGTGTTAAACTCACATTTGAGGTGAGTACAGAGAAACTTTCTACCCTTCAGCAGACGGATGTGAAAACAATTTTCATAGTTTCAAACTCTGGTGAAGCAACAAGATTAAAAACACATTTTTGAGTGGAGAGGTACTGTAATGAAAATCAGCTGAATCTAAAAGCCTTTCTCTCCACAGTACGGCCTCTATTCTGCCTTCATGGGGGGGTTTGTCTACACCCTCCTGGGGACCTCTAAGGATGTGACACTGGGTCCCACGGCCATCATGTCCCTCCTGTGTTTCTCCGTGGTGGGGGGGCAGCCACACCGAGCCGTGCTGCTCACCCTCATCTGTGGACTCATCCAGGCTGTAATGGCATTACTGAGATTAGGTGATTAGGAAAGGGGAGGGCTGCTGAGGTCATGTGAAAACCTTATGACACTAGTTTTGGGGATTTCTTAACTTAGTTGACACTCGTGAGCCGAGTGGATGAAAATATAAAAAGCAGTTTTAGCAAAATTATTCACAATGTGACACATTATTTTCACCCGATAGCAATGATAATTTGGCGTTATATCTTCCAGTCTGTAAAATTTAGTGTGATCTCTGTATCAAAACCTGATATAATAGTATAACAATATTAGAAAGGAATAGTTTAGGTTATGTTAAGGCAGTGGTTTTCAACCTGGGGTCTGGGCCCCACTAAGGGGGGCACCAAAGATTACAGGGGGTGCGCCAGAATTTGTCTGCTCTGAGGTTGTCAAAATTAGATTTACTCATGTATAACTAAAATCATAATAACACGTGTATAAGTCTGTATATAAAACTATTTAAAAAAATATTTTTTTTTGCTACTTGGTAGCAAAATCGAATGAAATATTCTGCTTCAATCCATATTCGTTGTCGTTTAGCCTTTCAAAAACAACACTTTCACTGCTCTCCCGCTTGAAGCATACAAAGGGAGGCCGGCACCTGTATTAACGGGGCGCTCCAGCAGCAATCTAGCAACACCATAAATTACATTTATTTAACCACAATAACAAAAAAGTATTTTGGCTCAAACACTATAGACAAAAGTAAAGTAAAGTTGTTGTGACAAAAAAAGATCATATTACATGCCTGGTGAATCCGTCAAGACGTCATCACTTTATTTATGTTGATGAAACTGACGAGTTCTATTCATTAAAGAAAGTTGATTTAATAAAACAAACAAAAAAAAAAGACAATCATTTAATAGAGTGAATCGCTTTATTCAAATTCAGTATTTTGTTCAAAGATTTGTAATTTTCCTTTAGGGTGATGACGTCAGGGAGGTTCAACGTTTCTTAGATACAAGTAGGGGGGCTTCAAGGAAAATAGGTTGGGAACCAGTGTGTTAAGGGACAGAGCTGCAGAGACTGTGTGGAAACAGGAGATTAGTTAGTGAGTGTAGGAGAACCACTTCCTTTCACCACGTCTACGACTTCCTGAGCTTAACCACACACCATTTCTGTGAAGTCTGCACATCTCTCAACCATGCTTTTTTTTTTTTTGCTCAAAGTCTGTTTCATGGATCTGTAAATCATTCATTGCTTTGCTTGCCTTCTGCAGGTTTCCTACTGGACTTCATCTCTTTCCCTGTAATAAAAGGCTTCACTTGTGCTGCTGCGGTAACCATTGGCTTTGGTCAGGTCAAGGTGAGACTTAAACACATGCACACACTTGTCACACAAAGCAAAAGAAACAACAACAACATAGATGTATACGAGATCACCAGTTACCAGCTCCTGTACTTATTAACATAAATGTCAAAGACATGTTTGAGGTCATTTAGAAACAGTGTCTCTGTTAGATAGGTTGTCCAACAGAAAGCACTGACAGTTGTATTTTTCAGCTGTAAAATGTCCCGCGCAGTGACAATGTCTTGGTCACCATTCTTTAAAGTAAGAGATCCTTTTAAAAAAATGTCTGATACATTTTCAGATTTTTCTATATTATATTATTATCTACATTGATCGTATCGGCATCAGCTTGGCTCTACACCATACAGTTTACAGAACAGTGAGGTCTTGTTCACATGATGTGAGAGTGCATGTATAACTTCCTGATTTAGGAGCAGCATTTTGATATGAGATCTATGTTGAATCGGGAAACTGCTGAACTATGAAACTACTTGACTATGACTTGCCCCAACCTGCATGTGATTATCATAAAATGGGCATGTCTGTAAAGGGGAGACTCGTGGGTACCCATAGAACCCTTTTTCAGGTCAAGGGACCACTTTGAAAATGGACATGCAAGTTTTGCCCCAACAAAATTTAGAGTATGTTTTGATCGCTATTTATCCACCTTTGTGACAAGCTAGTATGACATGGAATATGAATTAGAATATAATGGGAAACTAATGGATTCTTTAGGTTTTCTAGTTTCATATGATGCCAGTATCTTCACTCTAGCTTTAAAACTGAGCCCGCTACAACCTAAAAATCGCAAGTTGCGTTAATGTGTTGAAGACATTAGTAGCGTTAAAACAAATTTGCATAAATGTGCTGTTATTGCGTTAACTTTGATAGCCCTAATTTAAAGTGAGACTATATAACATTTGAAAGAAGAAATAACACTGTCTTGCTCTTAACACTTTGTTCAATTACATACACAACAGGGTTTCACTGCTGCAGCCTTACTATATCTGGTGTGACCAGCAGCTTATGGTGGCTGGTTTTTTGTATAATGGATTGCTCAGTATCCGTCAGTCAAGTGACATAGATTCCCTTTAACTGGGGCACATCATCTTTCCTAATCTCTACTGCTGCTTCTACAGTTTTAATCTATAAAGTGGAAAGATTTACTCCCCTGTACCAAACACTGAAACTGAAGGAATATAATTAAAAGAACATGTTGATTGATTTGGGTGTGCAGACTCATTTTGCAGGTACTGTTTTTATCTAAAAAGCAAAGAGAGAGAGAGAGAGACCAGATCTACAACTCTTGTTCTTTCTTTTTCTAGAATATTCTGGGACTCCAGGGCATTCCCCACGAGTTCTTCCTGGAGGTTTACTATACCTTCTACAAGATCCCAGAAGCCAGGATAGGCGATGTGGTGCTGGGTCTGCTTTGTCTCGCTCTGCTCATCATGTTGATGTTCATGAAGACGAGTCTGGGCCCTGACAGTGACGACGCTCCCGCCTGCACTAGAGTCGCCAGGAAACTAGTGTGGACTGTTGCTACCAGTCAGTACCTGTGTGGTTATGACCGTGTGTCTGTGTGCGTGTGAGTGTGTATGGGTCTCCTGTGTTTTACAAAGGACTAAGAAACACGAATAGCCAAAACCAACATTAAAGGGGAACACCACCCAAGTCAAGAATATGTTATTTCCAGGGCCTAGGAAAGTCCAATCAATATTTGTGAACATGGAGCAGTTCCACATTTTATACTAGGGCTGTCAAAGTTAACGCGATAACAACGCATGTAATCCCAATTAAATATTTTAATCAATTGACAGCCCTACTTTATACCCTATGACATCACAAGTTTGAGTTTTAGCACTCTACTTTTGGGATTTGGGAGAGAGTTGTTCATGTTAACTTAGACCATAGGAATGACATGAATGAATTTTGAAAATGGCCGTACTTCCCCTTGTTTATCTTGTTTAGCTGTCTATTATTAATTCATTTGTTATGAATGAATGGAGTTCTAGGATGAAGATATCTTTATCTTAATCAATGTGTTCTTGTCTTCACTGTCCTGGTCAGTGCGTAACGCTCTGGTGGTCGTGGCTGCATCCTTCGTAGCGTTCTCCTGGAACGCTTACGGCCATCCCGTGTTTACAGTCACTGGGAAAACTTCCCAGGGGCTCCCGCCGTTCACGCCCCCACCCACCTCGGACACCACAGCCAACGGCACCGTCGTCTCCTTTGGAGAGATTGTAGAGGTAAGGAGCAGAGAGTCGAGGCCAGCGAGGGCAGTGAATCTGACTGAGTTGCAACTTTCACTTCTCAAAATCTTTCCAGTTCACAAGAAGAGCAGCTGACTTGGTCGTCATTTCTGTGTGTTTTGTGCAGGACTTTGGAGGAGGGCTTGCTGTGATTCCTTTAATGGGTCTGTTGGAGAGCATCGCTATTGCTAAAGCTTTTGGTAAGTGTTTTTAGTCACTCTAGCAGCGTGGTTGCAGGGATGGCAATGACGGTCTGTCAGTTGGTCGGTCCACCACTTTGGTCCAGACTGAAATATCTCAGATGGATTTCCATGAATTTTTTTTTCCAGACATTCATGATCCCCAGAGGATGAAGCCTTATAACAATGTTGATCCCCCGACTTTTCCTCCGGCACCACAATGAGGTTGATATTTGCGGTTCCAAGTGAAATGTCTCGACAACTATTAAATGGATTGCCATGAAATTTGGTACAGACATTAACGTCCGCCTCAGGATGACTTGTAATAACTTTGGCGATCCCTTAACTCAATGGTTCCAAAACTGGGGTCTGGTCTTAGGGGGGGTGCCTTTCCGGCTTCTTCAAGAAGTCACAATTGGTTCATGCAAACCCACTTATTATTAGAATTGGAGACTTTATATAAACATTTTATAAAACATGTTACACTTCATTTTGTTACAGACCATACCAGCATTAGAGATAATCAAGGCAGCTAAAGAATGAGTGTTTCATCAGACTGAACTGATTGGTTCTAACTTCCTGTTCCTCCTCAGCCAGTCAGAACGACTACAGAATTGATGCCAACCAGGAGCTGCTGGCAATTGGTGTGACCAACATCATGGGCTCCTTTGTGTCAGCCTACCCGGTCACTGGCAGCTTTGGGAGGTGAGAGACAGAGGGAGAGAGACAAAGCAACAGAGAGAGCTTCAATGTCTAATGTTTACAGCGTCATGTTTTTTCCTCACATCCAGGACAGCAGTGAACTCCCAGACTGGTGTTTGCACTCCAGCTGGAGGGATCATCACCAGTGAGTCCTGACACATTCAGCTTTTACTGTATCTCTTCCGCCCTCTTGTGGTGATCCACACTTCACATTTCTCTGTTTCCTTGCCTCCTTTTCTCTCTCTCTCTCTCGCTCTCTTTCTTTCTCTCTCTCTCTCTCTCTCTTTCTTTCTCTCTCTCTCTTTCTTTCTCTCTCTCTCCTCTGTTGAGATGTCTAAGTGTTGACATGGAGGTCAGAGGTAGTGTGTTAAAGGAGAACTGGCTTTAGTAGACATGACAACAGAGACAACAGAGTAGGGGTGTTGTGATATACTGCTATTGATGATAACTGTGACATTTAAGAAATTAAATATTGATATCATGTTAATAATACACATATAATAATAATAATATTTTTCAAATATCTGTCCCTGTGATTTGTTTCAGTTGGCAAGGATAATTGTTAGTGTAATTGTTCTTTTTGTACGCTTTTGTACAGCTATGGTTACAGACTCTCCACCTCCCTCCACTCATATTTTGAGTGTAATTCATTTACCAAAAAAGAGACAAAACACACAATAAACAAAGTTAAAGAGGACCTATTATTCTCATTTTCATGTGTTTCTACTGGAACATGTTTACATGATTTAATGTTCAAAAAACACTTTCCTTTTCTCATACCGGCTGTGCTGCAGCACCTCTTTTCTCCTGTGCCGGCACCTCTCAAAAATCCCTCTCTGCTCTGATTGGTCAGCTGGCCCACTGTTGTGATTGGTTAACCAAACTCTTCAGACTCTGTTCCAGCTGCACTCTAACTAGCTTTGTTTGAGGGCGAGCTAAACTAGCCCATAGGCAAAGTGTGTTACTTGGTGACATCACCACGTTACGGAAGAAAAGGCAGGATTTCAATCAAGTAGTTTCAGGCAGTTCAGGAGCAGTGTTTCTGTGGGTGAGAGTAACTCCCTTTAGCCTGGACTTCATAACTTTGCAGACCTTTTACATGCACAAAAAACTATATAACATACTAAAGGGAAGGGAAAAAGCACAAAAGGTCCTCTTTAATCAAGATAGCATAACACAGTGTAATCTGTTGAAAGACCTCCAATTTGTTTTTAGCTTTAGCTGGTTCAATTCAACATCACAATCTATATAATATTTTCACATATTTATGTAACTTTCCATTCTCTCTCCCTCTCTCTCTCTCTCTCTTTCTCTCTGTGTGTGTGTTTGTTCAGGTGTGATAGTGTTGCTTTCCCTGGCGTTCCTCATGCCGGCCTTCTACTACATCCCCAAAGCTTCTCTAGCTGCTGTTATCATCTGTGCGGTAGCTCCCATGGTGGATTATGGAGTCGTGGCTAAGATGTGGAGGATACGCAGTAGGTGTCTTCTCTGTTTTGTTTTTGTTTTTTAACTTAAGTGTGTGTCACGTATATTTGTTTGTTTAATTTTGATCTCGTGCTCGCGTGTCTCCCACAGAGCTGGACCTGCTGCCTTTTGTTGTGACCTTCCTGATGAGTTTCTGGCAGGTGCAGTACGGCATCATAGGAGGTGTAGCTGTATCTGGAGCCCTGCTGCTGTACAACACGGCAAGACCCCAGATAAAGGTACCATCATGTTCTGCACAGGACTGTGTGTGCGTGAGTGTGACACTCTAAGGAAGGGAAACATATTTAGCCTTTCAAAGCCAGCAAACAAATGTCGCTTTGATCGTTTCCTGTAAAGGTCCAATAGTCAGTTGCTTGGGTTAGAGGTGTTGTTACTGAACTTGACTACTATTACTTTTATTTTTCAGGGATTTAAAGATGCTATTGATAACGTTGATAACATTCAGCCACTAGATGTCGCAATCTCCCTCCCACTTCACAACAAGTCATTGCCAGTTTGTTGCAAAACCTGCATATTTTATGTGCGAGTGGAGTGACACTCAGACATGTGATACCAACGTTGTTATACTATTGGCTCACAAGCCTTAATTCATAATCATAATATATTTTTTTTAGGAAAAGCCATACTTTTATTCGGCACCTTTCTAAAGGCTTTGTGGATGTATTCTTTTTTTTAAATGATTTGTCTACCTAAAAATGTTATCATCAAGACCTTTAATTCACTGGACTAGACCAAAACACAACACAACAGTTTCTCAAGGTAATATAAAATAACAAAAACCATGGTACCATAATATGATATTTTTATCCATATCCCCCACCTGCAGTTACACAGGTGGGGAAAGTCACATGGAGATATTTGCAATGCAGCACAGCAGAGTTCAGAGAAATATGATTTTCTAAAAAAAAAAATCGAAGTTGATTATCAGATTTTGGTACCTTCAGCAGGGGCATCTTTATAAATGTGACATTTGAATCAACAGTCAGAAGTGGCAGAGCTACTCTCCTCTATCAGTTTCTACCATTAACAACCGCCTCAATAGACCAGAGAGGTGCACATTTTGGCATTAACTCTTGCTCTTCCTCTGTGAAATACTTGAATTCACTAACTCCAGTAGAGTAAGATGAGGACGTAGGGAATGTGGGTACAACAAAAAG
>CAKAOH010009756.1:1474-27679 GCA_916701665.1 Sebastiscus tertius
GGGTTTTTTTTGCCTTTTCTTGCACTGTATATTATTCATTTATTTTTTTGTTATGTTGTTTAGTCTTAAATTGTGCAAAACAAATAAACAATAAATACTTTTACTTGTAGTAGAGTATTTTCACAGTGTGTCATGAGTACTTTTACTGCAGTAAAGGATCTGAATCTGAATCTGTTATCACTATTATGTAGTCATATTATTTCTTTATATTTATCTTGTCTCTAGGTGGAGGCTTCAGATAAGCCCAGTGGGTTTTTTTGCCTCTTCCTGCACTGTATATTATTCTTTTTTTTGTTATGTTGTATAGTATTAAATTGTGCAAAACAAATACACAGCACAACCTGTGATGATTAAATAGCTTTAATCTTTGTGGCTTTCTTTTCCTGTATTTGAGCCCATGCAGGTCACACCCATATTGTTTGTTTATTTATAGGGAGGTTCATCACTGCCATAGTGAAGAAGTTCCTTCACATGACTCCAAGCACACTGATTTGGATGACAGAATTGACAAATATCCGCTCCATTTGTGCACACAGACCCAGTTACTTGTCATCATAACCAAAGAGGTCAACCTTTACTGTGACAACAATAACAACTGCAGGAAAATGCACACAGACACCCTCTTAAGCTATTGACAATTTGCCATCTTGCTGCTAGCAGTACTCTGATGATGATGTTGATTAAATTCTTCTTGGGCACTGCAGCATCATGTTGATCAAACTGACTAGAGATGCACCAATCGGACTTTTTCAGTCCCAGTGATGATGGCGATACCTGGGCTTTGGGTATCGACTTTTGGATACCGAGTACTGATCAGATACCACTGGGATCATTCTTTTATGTGTAAGGAAACATCAGACTTGACTTAAACATTGTTTTCCTAACTTTGTAAAACAGAATGTGACCAAAAAAATACTAAGATAGATATTAAGTTATTTAATTTTCTTTATTATTAAAATAATAAATCAAACTCCAGCAACTTGGTAAAAAAAAATCTTCAAAATTTACAGGAATTACAATTCAAGTGTAAACCTCTTTAATGCAGCAACAAATTGGTCAAAACTTGAACAGGAATTAAAATTCCAGTATATAATTTACATGGTATATAAACATAGTATTGATTTTTATAGATCGGCCTCACTGATATCCGATTCAGCTATTTGAGTAATTATCGGCCCGATATCCGGTCCGGTATTAGTGCATCCTTAACACTGACGTCACATTACCCAGTCAGACATTAGCAATACAAACAAGCCCCTCATCATTCATTCATTAATCTCAGTTTTATTTCCATGTCCTATTACTGAGTGGGTGGGTGTTGAGAAATAAGAGTATGCATCAGACCATCTGTGCACGAACTGAATCTCGTAATGTGCTACTCAGTGACATGAACTTAGCATCACCATGTCCACTGTTACGGAGTCATATTGTTAATTAAGGTTAGCAAATGGGACATGTCTTCAGACAATAATTCCCCCCCACCCCCACCCCCACCCCTCCCTCTGTGTTTTTGCTGACGATATGCTGTGATACAGGCCCCTGATTCAGAAAGCATCTCAGATATTTCCCTATGATGTGATGCATAGGCCCAAGCTCAGTGTTGTACTATAAGTCCTAGTGTCGCCACTCCTCATTCACTCCCAGACATGCGCAGTGTTCATCCCATTCATGTTGTTGTGGACAGTAGTGCGTGAGTGCAGTTTGGTGAGAGCAGCTGTTGGCAGGGTGAGGGTCAGAATCTGTCCAACAGTCCTTCCTACATTCCTCATGTCTCTTCTTGCTGTCCTCGCTTAACAAATGCTGCCATCGCCTAATCCCCAGTCTTTTATGTAATGTGCTGTCTGCACGGATCTAGATAAAGAACACAATTCTCAAAGTCATGCTTTTGTATAAACCAGTGCAGTGCAGAAAGTGAACTGTGTCGGAATTGTAGCATTTTTTTATACACAGTCCACAAGTTAATATTTATTTGTTTGGTGTCTTATGCAGTCTCCTACCCACAGATATAATCAGACAAGTGATATATTCCCTGGGGAAGCTCTGCCAAATCTGTACTGCAGCCATCTTCCCTTCCTGCTTATCTCGGAGGCTTTTTGTTGTGAGATAAAGACTCACATTGTATTATTTCTTCATGGTGGATAATGACAATGTACAGAATTACAATGTGTGCTATTATCAGTGTGTTTGATCCATGTGTCAGCTAATGGCTTCCTCCTTTGGCTTTATCATTACCCACAAGTGTGCGCTAAGCAGCACACAACGTGCCTTTGTTGACAGATTGCCATTATGAAGCACTTATGTACACTTCTTGTTTCCTCAGAACTGGCCTCGGAGTCTAACCCGTCTGACCACGCCCGAGCAAGCACCATCTTCCTTAGCAAGTCCCAGACAGACGGTGAGCAATCCTAACATGGCACACACACAGCAATGACTCACATTAGCTGTCTTCCATAAGATCCCTTTGAAGAGCAAACGCACACAGCTGAAACATGTGATTTATTGTTAAATATTAAGAAATATGTTTTCAGTGACTGAGGTTTTTATTCTATACTGCATGTTTTAATATCCGTGCAATTGTCTAATTTTAATCATAGGCCCTGCTTTTATAGTGTTGCAGTCCTAACGCTGGTGTAAAAATTAGGGCTGGGATGATACACCTATCTCCCGATTCGATACTATCACCATACTTAGGTGCCAAATCGATAAGTATTGCGATTTGATATTACGATTTATTGCGATTTTTGTTAACTTTTTTAATACTAGACCATGGGAAAAAGTTGAATCCTACACTTTTCTAGGGACTTTCTAAAAAAAATATCTAAATTGATACAGTAAAAATGTTTAATATTCAGCATGTATGTAGTCAGAGATGTCCTGAAGTCAAATATATTAGTCATTGTCAGGAATTATTTATTAAGACATTTCCCTCACAAATTAGTGGTATTTTCTTTTAATTTATAAGGGACATGTAATATTCTAAACTACTGGTAAATATAATCCATCAATATTATTTCCATATATGTATTGTGTTTATGCAGTTCATTTTGTTTGTTTGAAAACCGGATGTAGTCATACACGTATGCTTCCGCTAACTTCGCCAAGTCCGTCGTTAGCTTTCTGTAGCTCTCCGTTGTCTTTATACATCCATGGTCAGCTCCATCGGGGCCGTTTGAATGCATTTAACATAAATGTCAGTATATGGGTGCTCTACAGTTGTCGCGTCGGCTGATTTGACCACAGAGATGCGAGTGATGGCCGGCTTGACCGCACGTTACCGCAATACGATAACGTTTCCTGTCCATGACAGAGTTAGCATGCAGCTTTAGCCGTGATGTCTAGCTCTGCTTTTCCTGGCAATGTGTGAAACCCAAAGTGTTTCCATACTTTACTGGATGTGTAGTGTTTACCACTTTGGATTTAACATGCGAGAGTGCAGGTCGTATCCACGCCGACCGTCCGCCATTTTCTGCTTTGTCGTTTCGGCTCACTGCGCAGCTGGCTGCGTTTTGTTTTGGAGAGGGATATGACGTCACGTTACTCAGACTACAACAATAAAAGCGGTAACTTCCTTTTAAGCCCGCATAGACTCAAATGAAGCAAATTTATCGATTCTGGCATTTCCCACCCCTAATAAAAATGTTCATTACTTACTTGACTGTATAGCTTGATTAAGGTGGAAGTGCGTCACACACCCACTGGAGCCACAGGGATCTCTAACACTTAGTCAATAACTGATTAAAACAGGTCTTTTCTGTTAGACTGCTGTAGATGTCTTGCTGCAAGCAAACAATCACCAAATATTTCAGGTGTAACACTACATTTGATTCTTTACAAGATGCAGTACGAAATCTGAATGCTGATTCCTGCTCGACTTTGTTGTTCTCTTCCTTTACAGTACGAGACAAGAGGAAAAGCAACCACATAAATCATATCAGTCATGTAAGTGTCCAATCTAAATGCTGATCATAAATCTGATTGCTGAATATGTGCAAAGCTATAATGTCTGGGAGTTTACGCTGTATATTGGCCAGTTGAAGTTTTTGAAAGCAGTTAGTTTAGGAATTAGTTTATGCTTCTGATTGTAGATATTTTGTGTTTGAATTCAATATCTTTTATATTTACCAACTTTTGTACCAAATTCAGAATGTCAATCTAGAATTTAATTGTTGTCATTGTGGAAAAGCCTGTAAAACAACATTAGAGCCAGTTTTACCAACAATAGTAGCTGTTCATAATGCCCGACAATCAGAATGCTAGTACATCTACCTCAAGTTAAAAAAAAAAAGGGTAAACCAGAAAACCTTAATCTTATGAATGCCTAAACTGATAGCAAAATATTTTCTATGTTTTGCCTTTTTACCAAAGGAACCACAAAATATCTCATCACATATGATACGTTCATACGTTAACTTAAAACAGCTGTACAGCTGCGTAGATCTCATTGACGTTTATCGCCATTTTTTCTGGCCATTATCTGACTTTTTTCTAGGGATGCACCGATACTTCCATGATTTTTAATCCTACCTACCAAACTCTATTGGCTCAGACTTGGGAAATGGCTGTTAATGAGCACAACACCAGACCTATTGGAGACTTTGGCAACTACTCAGAAGTGCGGAACCAGTCTAAAGAAATGCCGCCACTAGGACTAATTCCTGTCCTGTGATAAGTTAGAGTTGTTAATTGTGTGATTTCAATGTCTCAAGGTATCTCCTGGTCCACTGTCAAAGAAATACAGCTCCTGTTCCACGATCTTCATAGACGACAACACCGTCAGCCAGCCAAACCTCAAAAGCACAATCAAATGGTGAGAGAATTTCACACACACACACACAGAGAAACACAAACAGACAAGGATGTTATCCAAAAGTCGCTGATTTCACATGAGAAAATCCTGTTGCATCACAGCGTGGTAATCCTAGAGTAATACTTAACGGATGCGTGACTAAAACAGATGCTCTTACGCCTAATTTAGGACAGTCGTCTATAAGGACATTATTTCAGTGAATTTGGAAAAACACATTTCATCAGGATTATCCCCCTGTGTTTAAATGACACCTCCTTGCTGAATGTGTGCAGATGTTTTGTCACACCATAAAGTCTGACACACACACACACACAGCACATTGTTCTCCCATTGAGATTATTTTTTATTAAAGTCCCTGTGAAACGGAAGTTGGAGCGTTGGAATATTTGACGGAATATTTGAATGATGTACAGTTACAGGAGGGATTTAAATCAAATCCTTCGTTTTTTAGTGGACCACTAAAAGTGGGCGGGGTTAGAGTTTAGCTCGATACGGAGCTACAGAGCAGAGGACTGTCGGCTCCACGCAAACACCTCCCCGCCTGTTGTTAGATCAGGCAGAGGACGAGGGAGATATGAAAGAGAGTGCAGAGTGTCAACCAGCTTGGTGATACTGCAGCACGGGCAGTAGCCCGGAGCCCCCCGCTCCTCCGCCAGCAAAAGTCCGCTGTTCGTTTTGCGTCATCTGGCGGACGTTCATCTGCACATACTGCCGCGCTGCACTGACACCGAGTCGGTTGAAAATATGCAAAGTTTCCCTTGAAGGAATTAGACCTCAGCCACATTGTTTTCGAAATGAAAACAGCGATTTTTGCCAACAAATATCCAAACACACATCTCTTCCTGTCTCTCCATATTGCTCTGTTAGCTACTAAAACCCACAAACGGTGAAGTGCGGTTTATATGAGTGCAGGATGAGTCATCAAACATTTGAAACCGTTTACAGCAGGGGTGTCAAACTCAATTTAGTTCATGGTCCATGTACAGTCCAATTTGCTGTCCAGTGGACCGGACCAGTAAAACCATTGCATTGTAACCTATAAATAACAACACCTCCAAATTTCCCCTTCCTGTTAGTGTGAAGAAGTACAAGTACATTCTGAAAACGTTCACAATTAATGAAAAATCCATTTACAAAAGAGATGATGAACAACCTGAGACGTCATGCTGTTCTCTGAGCTGCGACTAAAAACTGACTACTGCTGTTTCCTCAAACCGTCCAACAATTCATTTATCTTCTCTGTTCTCAGTTTTCCTGGCATGTTCTTGTATTTTCCGCCACAATGAGTCTGACATTGGCGCCGAATCTTATATTCCTTGAGCACTGAAAGGTGCTGTGAACACGCCAAGCACACTGGCTTCCCATTTACCTCTGTGAAGAAATAGGAACTGGTCCATTTTTCTTGTAAATCCCGACACTCTGTTTCCACTTTTCTCCTTTTTGACAAAGACATTTCCCACCGGCGGATCTTGCATGAACAGCAGCTTGACAGTGTTGTTGTCATGTAGCCTCGTCTGTACTTAAGCATGTGGGAGCTACATTAGCGTATCCAGCATAGGGCCTGCTACTCTTATTAGGACAGTGCGACCCCCAAATAGGAATAGCAGGGTTTTAGTGAAAAATTGGAATTAATGACTTCTCTGCAATTTTTACACTTTGCAAAGTCATCCAGTGGGCCGGTTCTGGCCCCTGGGCCATATGTTTGACACCTCTGAGAGTAAAAGATTGATCAGATTTTAATGTAGAAATACTCTGATGCCGATTTTTGGACATATATTTGGCATATAACAAGAGATGAATGAACAATTAACACAGGGCCACAGGATTAAAACTGGGAAAATGTATTTTTCATTTCATGGGGACTTGAAAGGTAAAAACTACTTAACATTATTTGTCTTTTCCCTTTTTTTCTCTCTTTCTCCAGTGTCACGTTAGCAATATACTACCACATCAAAAACAGGTAGCTGTACATTTTTTATTTGATCTCAATCATGTGGCACATTATGTTGCTAAAACTGGTAAGTGTGTGAAGTGTGTTGACGGATGTATTATATGTTCCTCAGGGACTCAGGCAGGTCACTGGACATCTTTGATGAGAAGTTGCACCCCTTATCAGTGAGTATGTCTCTGTTTGCTAGTCAGAGAGTCTGGTGAAAAAAGTTAGTCTGGAGGCTTGCATACTATCAGTGGCAAAACATGATTGGAGCATCTCTAATTATATTATTATATATTTATATTATATATACTTATTATATTGTTTATTTTTATGTTAATAGCATTGACTTCAAATGAATTTGGTTCACTGTAAATAGAAGAAAGAAAAATAGCTTTGATGTAGTTAAACTACTTTTGCCATGTTGCTTTAGCTTATCCTGCTATATTTCTCTTGGGGGAGAAGCTTCATTTAATGTAGAGTACCTGGTAGCTTAGCTCACTACACTTTCCAAGTAGCTTGCGCAACACTGGTTATGCATCATTAAGATGGATGTGATTCACTGGTAAAAAAAAAAAAATCCTCTCTTGTGCTCTTTATAAATGGTCTCCATTCAATTGTAGACTTGTGATTATGAGCCATGAGGGATGTCTCATTCCACAATGAAGTTGTTTTACCGCTGACCCTCACAGCTCACATTATAGCACATTATAACACGTGAACTTAATCCACGTTTAAGACATTGTTAATGGATTTTAAAACCAGAACCAAACGGTCTCTTTCTCACATCACTTTGTCATGCCTCTGCGCCGGGGACAGCCATGACCGGAGGCACTATGTTTTCAGGTTGTCCGTCCATCTGTATATACGTACATCCGGACTATTCTTGTGAATGCGATATCTCAGAAAAGCCTGGAGGGAATTTTTTCAAATTTAGCAAAAAACATCCACTTGGAATCAAGGATGACTCGATTAGATTTTGGAGGTCAAAGGTCACTGTGACCTCACAAAACACGTTTTTGGCCAGAACTCAAGAATTAATTATGACAATTTCACACAAATGTTTAATAGGCTTAAATTATGACATTTTGGATGGACATGGGTGTAAACTGCAACTTGACTGGTTAGCGGAGGCATACAACTGCAAGGCAGTAATTCTAGTTTCTTTGACCTGTTGTTTGTGGTCCATTTCCTTAAGTTATTTTTTTAAGAATCCAGAGGCAAATCAGTCCAGAAGAACCTATAACCTTAAATCGGACTTACTTCCCTAAGACGTGTGTGTGAACTGTTTGTCCCATACAGAGAGAGCCAGTGCCAGATGACTACGCCCGTGTGGACCCAGAACACAAACTGATCTACCGCTTCGTCAGAACGCTCTTCAGCTCTGCACAACTCACTGCAGAATGTGCCATTGTCACTCTAGTAAGTCTGTCTCTTTATGACGCTGTGGTCTACACACCTAATCTTGCTTACACCAATACATTGTAAGAATAATTATATTATTGTTGGAGCCCTGGCACTCAGTCTAGAGTTTAATAGAGGTTTAGTTGAGTGCAAATGTTTTGAAACACGTGTACATTTTTGGCGTAAAAATGATCCAAATTTAATTCTTCTTAATCTTTAAGAGTTTTAGTACAACTGAGACACTCCAGTCTATGAAATATTTGTGCTATTAGGTACCTTTTAGAGTCCTGTATCAGTTGCTTCTATCTGTAATCTATTAAATATTATTACGCACTACTACATTTGATAAAGTTTAGAGTTGTAGAACACAGAAAAAGAAGTAGTTTTTGGTTCCTGTAGTTAAATACCACGGTATTACTATAAACTGGCCGCCAGAGGGCAGTAAACTCCTACAAACTGATGTGTCCCAAATAACACAAATGACACTTGACAGATGAGTGTCTGTGTTATGACCACACAACACAGTCTCCGCATCAGAGATGATTCAAAAGCATCGTATTATATATGATGTGAAAGACGGAGCAGATTTGTTTTCGAATGTGACGATGAACGAGCAATGTAAAACAAAATGAATTTCTGTCACAGTTTCTTTGCTGTTTTGAGTTTAGCATGATTGGCAATTCTACAAACTGAGGAGCTAATGTAAAACGAATGTTGGCCCCAATTAATATTACCAAATTGTTCCAAAATTCTTTGCAGTTAGTAGCAAGTAGTGTGTTTGATTTTTCTCTGCCTTTTTCTGTTTCCAGTGAGTAATGTATGAAAGAAAAATACAGCTATACCATCATCCTCAAAGCTGTTCCTATTGCAAGAATAAAAACACAGTTTTACTAGATACAACATGTACATGAGTATTGCCACTAAACACAGGCATAGGGACATTTGCTGGTACATAATACGTTTGCCATAACCCAGCGTTCAACTGGCTGTTCTCCCTGCTAGCATATACGAAACTAATATGGGAATTATTAAGGATTCAACTCTTAAAACCATGTCAGTTCCCCAATTAAAATGTTTCTTCTTTTTTCTCAAGGTGTACTTGGAGCGCCTGCTGACCTACGCTGAGCTGGATATCTGCCCCGCCAACTGGAAGCGCATCGTCCTGGGAGCCATCTTGTTGGCTTCCAAAGTGTGGGATGACCAGGCTGTGTGGAACGTCGACTACTGCCAGATCCTTAAAGACATCACTGTGGAGGACATGTGAGTTTGTTTTTTTATACGAACAAAACACTGAAAATGAGGAAGATGGAATCAGAGTCGGTTTCAATTAATGACTTTGAGGGGAGGCATCAGTAGAAAAGATTTGTCATGTTAGAAGCCCTGTTCTGAAAATCGGTGTTGCATTTTTTATTTCTTTATTTTAGATTTGAGTTTGGATTGTAGCATGACCCTTTGGACTGAATGTTATATTCATTACAAAAACACAAAGAGGGATAACTTATGATATCGCTGTTTGTAGTGTGTAGAGGTGCGTGTGTGTACAGTAGTGTAACAGCGGCACTGTCAAGGAGACGGAGGCAGACACACAGAAGAACATGTCAGCGCCGCGCCACGAAGCTTCAAATACCTTTTGAATAGTTCTCACCGAAGCTTCGAAGCCCAAAAAATGGTATTCGGGACAGTCCCAGTTGTTTACATGAAAAGTGAAATAGTGTCAAGAATGAGGGGAAGAAAACTCCAGCTTCTTTCTCACCTCTGCATAGCCGGTCAATCACAGGGTAAAGTTAGTGTGAATGTTGAATCGTCGGTTTCAGAAAGTTACAGAAATGATATCTGATGAAGCAATATCTCAGGAAGACCATGAGGGGAGTTTCTTCAAATTTGGCACAAACATCCACCTGGTTTCATTCTTGTGAACGCCACATCTCAGGAACGCATGGAGGGAATTGTACTACATCTGGCACAAACATCCTCTTGGACTCAAGGATGAACAGATTAGAATTTGGTTGGTCACTGTGACCTTGCGAAACACATTTTTGTCCATAATTCAAGAATTCACATGCTAATTATGACAATTTAACACAAATGTCTAACAGAACGGATAAAATGATGAAGTGATGACATTTTGGACAGACATGGATGTGAACTGCAACTTGACTGGTTGGCGAAGGCATTCAACCACAAGGCAGTAATTCTAGTTCCACAGATTATCTGTCTCATGCACTACTGTCAGGATATAGTGCCCGTTTTACAGAGATAACTCTTATCATATTTGCTCAACGTTACCGACTGCAGCTTTAACAGTTTGTTCCTAATTGGCTGGTGAAATAAGTTATTGTTTTTTCCATGAATTACAAGAATTTGAAAATGTCAATGACTGTTGTCTGGGCATAAAACCAATGATTTGTTGATCTTTACGAATCAAGACTCAGTAGTCTAACAATGGCATAGCCGCCAGTGCTGAAAAAAAAATCGTGACACCCCTAGTAATGGTGTCACTTTGTGTTTGTCAGGCTTGATTAATAGTTGTCAAGTTATTTAACTAATACAGAATAAAAAATATATCTTAAATTGTTATTTCCTGTGTTGAGGCTGACATTTTAAATTCATCCCTAAATTTGGTGTCTCTTTGTGTTTTCTGAGCTCCATATTTTAAGAAAAGGGAGATTTTTAACAAATACAACATGGTATTTGTTCTGGTAATACATACTGCTTGCCTACCTGATAAAAGAAATATAACAAAGATGCACTTAAAGCAGACAGAAGAAGAGAAGTGCTGGGGTGGATGGAGGCTGGAGCATCTCTGCTGTCGTTCGGGCTATAAGCCGGTGAAGAGGCCAGGGGCTGCACTTGGAGCACCCTGGCTTTATTTCCTACAATTGCTTGCTTTTCCTGTGTGTGTATGTGTGTGTAAAAGAGGTTGAAAGTGCCTCCTTGTTTTTTGTGATTTCAAAAGGTGCGTGCACCGCCTGCATGTCCGTGAGCCCCCATCCCTCTCTGACTCTCTCTCTTTCCTCTCATATATGTCTGACCCACACTCTCTCTGCTCTGTTTTCATTGCTGTCATTGAAGTGTCTTTGTGAGCCTGGTTCTGGTTTGGATGGAGGGATGGGAAGAAGGGTAGAGAGAGAAACACAGAGACAGACGGAGAGAAATGCAGGGGAGGGTCTCAAGTGCTCTCACTGCTTCTACATAATGGCCCTGGCTCTCGCCCACTCCATTAGTTGCCCCGGGAGACCAGACATCACACACACACTCGCGCTCACTCTCACCACCTTTGCTGACCAACAAAGCATCCTAGATGCTGTCTCCTTGGTGACCACCTCCCTTAGCTTTTCTCATGGTGAGGATGAGGATGAGGAGGCGAAAAGATGATGGAAGTTGTAGTCTGGAAAAAGATGAGCTGTGATACTCAACGTGGGTTATCAGAGATACATGTCTGATTGCCTGCAAGTGTGTGTGTGTGAGATCTCTGTGGAAGAGATTTGATTCCATATCCATAAGTCAATGCACAAATAACTGATATACAAGTTCCTGCCGCTGATTTTTACAGGGTCACCATTTCTTGAGTAAAATCACATCACCTGTAATCACAGACGAAGGATAGAAACATCTTTTCTTCTGTTGAATACCCTCAGTATCCGAAGTGGCTGATCAAAATTCATACACAGGTCTTCATGTCCCTTTTTTATCAATGTTGTGAGCAGAACAGGATCACAGTCAGCGGCAATAACTCAACAATAACTTGTCATAACTAAGGTTTTTCAATAAGAAAACTGTAAAATATAAATTATGACATTTAATCCACCTGCTGTCCATTTGAATTACAGTATGTAGCAAAAGCTCAGAAATGCAGATTAGATGTGGTTCAATTGACGTAGGAGGTTAGAAATGATTTCCTGATATTTGAAATTTGGGGTGTGCTTTTTCAATAAACCTTTTTAGTATCGGTATACCGTGCAGCACTAATCGTGACATCCCTAGACGAGAGCCATCAGCTAGTTCTAGTAGGAAGTTTTGGCTGTCTGGAATAACCCTCAGGTCTCTTCCCACCCTTCAGGAATGAGATGGAGCGCCACTTCCTGGAACTTCTCCAGTTTAATATCAACGTGCCAGCCAGTGTCTATGCCAAGTACTACTTTGATCTGCGGCAGCTGGCCGATGACAACAACCTCAGCTTCCCCCTAGAGCCTCTCAACAACCAACGCGCCCAGAAACTCGAGGTGAGCCGCCCTCCTCAGCCGTCAATCAGTCATTTCTGGTCTTCCAGTTTGTCTCATTAGGATGCACCTGTAATATTTCCCTCTGTGCTCTGCAGAAAGCCCACTGCACAGGAGGATTTATCGACTATGCAAAATTCAAACACCTGATTTAAAATGCAATGATCTATTTACTTGTTCTATGAGAACCTTTCACTAAGTGTGTGTTTTCCATCCAGGCCATTTCAAGACTATGTGAAGACAAGTATAAGGACCTGAGTCGAGCAGCGATGAGACGATCCTTCAGCGCTGACAACCTGATAGGTATACGACGCTCCAACGCTGTGCTGTCATAGGCCAGACTGCTGCCCTCTGAAATCCCAAAGCCCAGCTAACCCACAGCCAGCCCCGGACAAAGGTGGCCACCTCACAGGTTCAACACAGCCACATCAGGCAGGATTCAGGCTTCAAATGCCACCGTATGCCCAAACGGTAATCTGCATTACGGCTGTAGAGCTGCGTGATTGTCAAAGTACACTTGCAATTGAGGTTTTTTTAATCTAAAACGTCACCACACAACTATTGTTTTTACAAATCCCTTATTTATTTCTTACTTATTTCCCGGCAAGTGTTAAGTAGGAATTGCGCTACTGCAGTTATCTTTGAGGGGTAGTCTTTGTATTGTCATGAAAATGTAATTTTTTTCCCCAAAATATTTGAATTATTCCATGCAGCCTGGTGTTATTCTATATTTTAGTTGTTGTCACCAAAATCTACGAGAAGACCAAAACAACAATGCGTTTATCTGTCAGTCTCTCTGCACTTTCTGACTTCCGTACCCCGTCGGGGTTCAGTAATTTCCTAAAACAGTATCATCAAATGTTACTCAGACAGGAGGAAATAGTGCATTCATCGGACTATTTTTAGCAGAGGATTAATACATATTTGGCGCTTCTAGTGCAGGGATCTAGAGATTCTAGTGTCATGCTTCGTGAACGGCATTGAGCAAAACATTCTACTCAACTGTCAGTGTCAGTCGTCAGTGGTTACGTGGTTGTTAACTCTAATGTTGCTGCACCGTGGCTGACAGCAGCAGATGCCAGGAAGTTTGTCTGTGAACACACCACTCGCTCCCTGTAGCTACGGTATGGCTCATTTGAGCGGCGAGTGGCGAGATCACCGGACACTTTACGACCACCAGCCTCCGCTTCAAAACAATGCGAGCATTATGATGATAGAGACACATGCCTGTTTGTCTGTATCTGTCCTGCCACCACATGCTCTCTGACTGTGTGTGTGTGTGTATGAGCGCGCTCAGCTGATGTCCCCGCAGAGTAGAAAGCGGAGCTACCTCAGAAAACACCGGTGGCAGCAACGTGACATTTGCCGCAGTAAGCTTTAAAAAGTCCACTGAATGGGCTGCATCTTCCATATATGGCAAACAGATGTTTTGGGGCTGTTTGAATTAATTATCTTTATTTACATTGCACTTTTAGAAGTTGAGTTGGTTCCGTAGATTCACATGATTGGAATCAAGTCTTGTTATTTTTGGCATAGGTTTATTTTATAAATAATTTAATTTAAAACCAATACATAGGCTGTATAAAACATGTTCCCCCTTAAAGTAACCTTGTTTAGTTTAGTTGAATGAGAGTGAATTTATGTTTCTAGTAAAACAATATATTAACCATCATTGTGGCATCCCTTGATAAACCTTACAGTGAAGGTGTCAATAAGTAAATAATAAATAAGGTCTAATGATTCTTAGTTACAAACATTCTGATCAGTCAGGAATCAATTCAATATCAATAGCTATTTACACAGTTTGTGGGCTAAAACGCACCAGAAGCCTAATTCTTAAAATATACAATGTTTTGTTTTTTTTACTTCGGGTAGCTCCCTCTTTTTCATCATACCTGCGTTTGCATCCCGGCTATTGAGTATTTACAGCAGCAGGGCGGTGTACAGTACACTACTAGAACTACTACTACAACAGTGTGTGTTCATAGTAACGAAGGAACATGTCACCCAGTGCAACAACATGCCTCATTAATGTTTTTTAATAGTTTTTGGACAATAATGGAGCTCTAACTAATCACAGAGGAACGAGACATATCAGGCTTTTGAATACACACAATACTTGTTAGTCAGATCAGTTCATTGTTGGTTTTGGTCTTTTCATAGGATTTATTGACAATAAGAAAATATGGAATTAGACGTATCTTTTAATAGGCATCAGATCGAATGCATAAGATGTTCCTTTGTAAATTAGAGTTAAAGCTTGAGTTGGTAATCTTCAAACCCATTTTTTGTTATATTTGTCGAAATTCTCTTTACACCCCGACAGCAATCCATAAATCAAATGCTCTGACAAAAAAATAAAAAAAATGTGGTATCTGTGGCTGTCGCAGGACTGTAATAAGCCCGTCGGCTACCTACTTGTCTACGCAGTCTCTGCTTGTGCACTCATGCCGCGTCACCCGCAGTCTTCCACAAGCTGCTATGAGCACTAACAATAGCCATGTTTACGCTCATAATGATAAATTTGGGGGAGTGACTTTGGAGGGAGGCCTGAAGGGACTGACTGTCATTGTTGCCGACTTGGTGACTTTTTCTCTAGATTTAGGGACTTTTGGAGCTAGTGCTGCTAGCTACTTTCATTGGAAAAGAGTTGGCGACACTCAGTTAGGTTTTTCAGTTGGGTTATTGTTTTTAATCTAGTGTACTCTCGTAAGAATACCAACCCTAGCTTTAAGACCACTTTTGAGAGTGTAAAAGAAAACGTGTTTACTGTTAATTCCAGTGGTGCTGGACTCTATTTCATTAAATGATCCACACATTTCAATTTGGATGGAGCACACAGCAAGTATTAAACTATAAATAGTCCACAGGGGTTTGCAAAAACCTTTAGTCAGCTGTTGTAGTGTGTCTGGGAATCAAGAGTGCCAATCTGGGGTCAGTTTCACTTTCCAGATACACTTCAGCTGGTTAAAAAGGGGTGATTAGACAGATTCTGGATCAGTATTGCTACTGAGTGGCTCCATATAGCAGTTAGGTTAACAAAACGTAGGTTGGGTCCACACTGTCCACTTTCAGTATTGTGCCCCTCAAATCTTGCCATCCTGAAACCGCCTCAAAGAGCCCGTCAACAGATCACCAACCCCGTGCATGGCCCAGGCCCCCGACCAGAGCTTTCGAACAAATTACATAGATATTGAGGGGGAAAAAAAAGACTGATGGATACTCCCCTCCTTTTTTGCTTACTATGTAGGCTACTTAGCTGTGAAATTTGTCTTGTTTTTAATTGAAAAAAAACATTTGCAGATGGAGTATTTTAAATAAACACTAATCATGTAACAAAGATATGTTGTGGTAATTGCAAATTGTGTTTGTTTGTCTTTTCTGTAACCTTTTCAAGGTGATCAATATGTGGTGGTGTTTGTTCGACTGGCTGTGCTGTCATAGCACAAAGCTGATTTAACCAGTACAACCAGTCCTCAGTGCACTGAAACATCCTAAAAAAGTGATTGTACTTTTATGAAATATAACATTTACCTTTCTGGAAAAAGATTAATGGCCTTATATGATATGTCACACAGATAATGCCATTATATTATTATTAGTATTATATCGTCAAGGCCGTCATCTTGTCCAACTAAAGTGATGACAATACGTGATGTGTCAGGATCAGCATGACTTACCACCTCAGCTTAACAATGTCCTGGATGAGTTGTGTAAGTATTACCCTTTTTAGCTATCATTATGCTATCTTCTATTTTATTATTTCACAATTTTGCTTTTTCGGTACAAACTTGTCACCAATCAGAATGTGAAGAAACCAGAGTCCCACACACTGTTGGTCACTTATTGATGTTTTTGGTCCTTAGATCTTCAGATAACTTACTCAGACATCTTCTGACTACCATATAAACAGCATTTAAACACTGTGGTGCCAGTTCTGTTCCTATTATGCTTATTTTCTTGGTTCAAACTTGTATTTTGGGTTTCTACTAGAACATATTTACATGCTTTAATGTTCAAAAATCATACAGCATAGATGCAGCTGTGCTGCAGCACCTCTTCTCACCCTCCGTCTGATACGCTCTGTTTTAGCTCCCCTCCCGAAAAGCCCAGTCTGCTGTGATTGGTCAACCGAACCGAACTTTTCAGCTCTGCTCGAACTAGCTTTGTTTGAGGGTGCGGCAAACTAGCCGCTAGAAAGGTATTATGCAAATGTGTTACTTTCTGACATCATCACGATACGGAAGAAAAGGCAGGACTTCAAGCAAGGTGTTTCAGGAGCAGTATTTCTGTGGGGGAGAGGAACTCCATTTGGCGTGGACTTTTGGCTTTGTAACTTTGTAATAGGGATGTGACGGTGAGGATATTGTTCCACCGGTCAATAAACTTGTGACAACATGGGTGTTTCCATTTACACAGGATATTTTACAAGAAAAGATGACGGTCAATATGTGTAGCACGCTTACTTTGATCTTTAACGTCGGGTGGCTATGTGTCTGGCCCCTCCATTAGAGCTTTTGCTGCGGGGCCACTGGTTTCCACCCGGGGCTGCTCCGCGTGCACACCAGCTGTGAATGCTCCATCATCCGTCCTCCTCACGGTGATTACCTCATTAATGTTATGGTTCCTTATTAGCATTGGGTTTAAATCTGAAATATCGCCAAATAGGCGCTTATTGCTTTTTGCTTCGACACCAAATCCTCCGCCATCGTCTCGTCCCATGTGTGTGAAATATGACACCTGCTACTCTGAGCTGGGACTCCGTATGGAGCAGACACATTCACTTTCAGTTTGTAGCGTCATCAGACTATGTATTGATAACACGGCGCTGATTCGTGAAAATGAACTAAATGGGTTGTATTTCTGTAAAAAAGAAAAAGCAAAACGACGGTGGGTACCTAATGTAATCGGCGAATTTACGACCACCGTGTAACACCATGTAACACTGTTAAACACCGACCACAGTAGCAAGTCTACGTTGCAGATGTTTTTTACATGCACAAAAATGATATAACACACTGAAGGAAAGGGAAAAAACATAATGGATCCCCTTTAAGTAAAGTAAGTACAAGTAACTGAGAAGTGTAGGTCATTTTTTTTTTGTTCTGACACAATTATTAGGACTATGATGTAAAAGAACTTTGTCAAATGTCCTTTTCAGGTGTAGCTACATGTTTGTGTCGTGAGCCAATGAATGGTTTAGTACTCCCTTAGTTTTTAATGACATTACAGGAGGAAGAAGTTAAGATTTCTTCTATGTCAAATAAGTTTCAATCACTGTTTAAAACCATACAAAAGCAGCTGTTTTTTTGTAGAGCTTGTCAATGTGTAACTTCACTATTATACAGCTTATGTATTATAATATTATAAGTTAGAGATGAATCGTTTTTTTAATCAATCCAATACGGCATTCAGAAACTCTTTGAAGTTCTAGTGCTGCTGCAGAGCTGTGTGACAGTGTTTGATTTTTAAAAGATTTTTGCATCAATGTGATTTGTACCATGATTTGGAAAGTATTTAATTAGCAGGATTAGCCAAAAACAGGCGTGCCTCTGTTCTATTAATAAGTAGTCTTTGATCAATTTTTTTTTCCCAAGAAAATTTACCAGATCACAATATGTATCGACATCGACTGTGATAGAGGGTTTTATCTATATCGCCCACTCTTAGCTTAAAATACAATCACTCTGCATATGATGGCTGTATCTGAAATCATTCGCTATTTGCAACTTAGTGGAGCATATTTATTGCTTTTTGGTATTTCAATTGAGTGCCCGAATTCTGGTGGTCCAGGTGTCCAGAACTTATTTGGAAGAAAAAAAACAAAACAACTCAAATTTTGGTGTCAGTGATGATGATTCTTTAGTGTTCAAAATCTAGATGTACTGCTTTTTATAGAGTTGGTGTTAGTGAATGAGTGTTTCGTTTTTGCATTGTATTCTGGTCTATGACGTCCGTAGAGAGAAGTCCTGTCAGGCTGGTTTAAAGACGGAGGACTACAAGGTGCTACAAGCAAGCGAGCACCAGTATGACACTGCATGCAGAAAGCAGCAACACGTTTGAAGAAAACAGGAGCCAGTGAGTAAGACTTTGTTGATTTAAAAAAAAAAAAAAAAAAAAGGTTTCTCGGTTCCTCTTAATGCACTGCTACGGGATATTGGAATTGATTTCCATACATTTGAATTGTTGTCATGTTTAGGCCACTTAAACTTTCACAGTGTGAAAATTAAGACTGAAGCTAAATTTGTCCTCAAATTCAACTTTTAAAGTTAATTAACAAATATTTTTCACATCCATATTCTTGTGCACTTGAACCATTGACATGAGAACAAAAAACTTGTTTCAAGTCTAGAAACCTGTGAAGTGAAGTAAGTCAACATGTCACACCAAATATACAGAAAAACACAGACGTACATAAGACGTGCACCAAACTCGAGATCAACTCAGTTTTAATTCCACAATATGAATCAAAATCTACAATATTTTTTTTATATCCTTTTGAGGAACTCTATCAATATGAAACAGATTGACACACAAAAAAAAAACCCTAAATGTCAGTTTTTACCAACACTTACTGGCATTCGTCATCACTCATGCAATCACATACACTCACGCAAATCAGGCTAATAAATTAGAGATATCACCTAGCATGTACACAGTAGTCTAAACAACACAGTTGGCCAACAGCATTGAATGAAAATATCACAGACCATCACAGCAGAAAACAATAAATGTGCTTCGTTTTCACCAAATCGCAGACATTTAATACACATTCTGTCTTCAGATTTGAATTTTTTGCACTGAACTCTGTGAGACAGCTTTCCTTTTTGTAGTTTGTTTCTTTCAGTTTCGGGATACGTTAAGACAGTTTGCACTCTTGAACTTGGAAAAGAAACCTCTTGACAGGAGACAGGAGGCTCCTAAAACAGATAATCCACATTAGACCACAGATCCCTGCTAAGATTTTGTTCTGCAGAATGTTGTTACATACAACTTTTTACGTAATGGTCAGTAGTAAATAGTGTAAATATTGTCAGCTGTGATGAAAAGCAACATCTTCCGAAAGAGCTTGAGCTGCGTAATTAATTGAAAATGTATCAAAATTTGCAATGTGGCCTCCTGCAATATTTGTTAAAGATGAAATGTGTATAATTTTAAATTAAATATTGTCGGGCTGCAGAGATGTCCTGACCTACACATCATATTCTACAGACTTAAAGGGGACATATCATGCTCATTTCTAGGTTCATACATATATTTTGGGTTTCTACTAGAACATGTTTACATGCTTTAATGTTCAAAAAACACATTATTTTTCTCATATTGTCTGTCTGAATATACCTGTATATTAACCCTCTGTCTAAACGCTCCATTTTAGCGCCTGTCTCTTTAAGACGAAGTCGAAAGTAATTATTTTGTCCAACCAACAGCCCAAACTAAACCCTAAAATATGGAACTTGTTTTATAGATCATCGAAAAGCAGCAAAAAACTTAAAATAAAACTTTTATGACAATCATCATATAGGTACATACGTGAAATTTGACTACAGCGTTTAACCCATCCTAAGTATTTAGGGAAGTGGGCTGCTGTGAAGCGCCCGGGGAGCAACTTGGGGGTCAGCGTCACGCTCAAGGACACTTCAAAATGCAGACAGTAGGAGCCGGGGACTGAACCGCCAACCTTGTGGTTAAATGACGACCCGCTCAACCCACTGAGCAGCCGCCCCTCACCATCATGTTTTAGAAGGTGGTGCAGTCAAATATTTTGTTTCTTCTTCTATAAAAAATAAAAAAGCGACCTAATGTGTAAAAGTAATATGTTTGACTTTCATCACTATTTCACAATAAATGGGGCTGCAACTGATGATCATTTTCATTATCAATTAATCTGCTGATTTGTCTTGCTTGTGGAAATACAATGTCACCAAGGGGACGTCTTCAAATTGCTTGTTTTCTCCAACCAACAGTGCAAACCTCACAGATATTCAGTTTACAGTGTTTATAAAACTGAGAAAAACAGCAATGGCTTGCATTTGAGAAGATGACAATACTTATTTTTGGCATTTATGCTTTAAATTACTTTAATAATTAGTCAATTATCAAACCTGTCGGTGGTTAGTTTTCTGTTGATTTCTTAAAAAATCTACAGTCTTTGACCCCTACATCTATCTGTTCAGAGTCCATGGCATGAAATAACTAGAAAAGTAGAGCTATGG
The DNA here is from genome assembly GCA_916701665.1 of Sebastiscus tertius. Classification (NCBI taxonomy): domain Eukaryota; kingdom Metazoa; phylum Chordata; class Actinopteri; order Perciformes; family Sebastidae; genus Sebastiscus; species Sebastiscus tertius. The sequence continues at coordinate 22,055 of CAKAOH010009756.1, forward strand.
TTGTCAAAGTAAGGTCCAGGGACCTTTTAGAGGTCCTTGAGTTGGTATCAGGAAGTCCACAGCAGAATTGTCACAACAGAAATCATAAAGAATTGAGAATAAATAACTTTTCCAACAGTAGATTTCATTGTAACCACTATTTAGCTGTAAGTCCTACCTTTTAACAGAGCTTTAGAACAAAATATTATTCTACTAAGGGTCTGTAGTCTAATGGTAATCTATTAGGGAGATGTGGAGAACATAAAGTGAGCAGCTCCACTGTCAACCAGCAGATGGGGGTAGAGGCCAAGGTCAGTTTCATCCTGCAGCTTTAACCTGATCGCTGCCTGGTAGTTCACACAACATGACCAAAACTAGTTCAGAAGCAAACCAACAACAGCTTAGAGGTCATAACGGTGTCCAATATAAAGACCAAATTCCTTTTTTGTTTGATTCCCAGATCACTCCCAAGTCTGAGAAAACCTAAACAAAGACAGACAGATTCTTAGCACTGTTTACGTTTGTAATCGTACAAAACACACCAGATGTCACACTCAAACATTAACATGAGACTGCACATTTATGTACAAGTTTATACAATTCAAATCAGACACGATTTGTTTCTCTGGTGTTTTACACTTAGCTTGTGGCAGTGGCATTGGTTGGTTAAAACTAAACATATCACATTATACACCTATTTTTTTTTACAGCAGATTTATACATTATATACATAAATAAATATGGTTTTCTCTCTCAGCGCTCAGGATAAGCAGATAAGAAGAAGCATGAGTGGTTCCATCATGGATCCATGTGACTGTTAGGTTTGAAGATTGTTTTTAGTAAATGTCTTGGTCAGCTGTTTCAACTTGACCATTTCAAAAAAGCAGTTTCAATTGTTGGAGTCACTTTTCACAAAAGTCAGACTCTTTTAAATATCCTGTGTTGCTATTATCCGGGTTGTTTTTATTTTTTTCCCTTTTTACGCAGAGTCGTTTGGTCCATTGTGATCCATATTGTCACAATCGTCTAGTTTTTGTGAGAGCTTAAATTCAGAAGACAATGATGCACAAGCACACAGTCCTGCAGATGTTTGTCCACACTCACTTTCTGGGTGTTTGGATACTTAAGTTTCTGATGCTGAGTATCCAGAGAGGTGACTCTTAAACTGTGCCAGTCAGTTCATATATGCGATGGAGCAGCTTTATGGTAGATCCCTGATGTCAGCCCAGTTCCAGTATGTCCAGTTAAAGCAGTACTGGCCTCACTGTACATCGAGGGTGGAGCGGTGGCTTTCTGCGGCCAGCAGGGGCAGCATCGAGCCACAAACCTCCTCCAGGACTCTAGGGTTTTTCCTGACCAAATCCAGACTCCTGAGGTGATGCCCACCACTAGGCACATCAAGTACTTGAGCATGAAGACGGCATAGTCCGGGCCCACGCCCGAGCGCTGGCGCTCTGACAGGCAGGAGCAGGCCAGGGCTCGCTCCCAGCTGGGCCGGTAGTGCTGCTCGTAGACCAGGCAGGCCACCACGATGGTGGCGGGGACGGTGTACAGCACCGTGAAGAGCCCGATGCGGATCATCAGCCGCTCCAATTTGTCCGTCTTGGTGCCACCTTGCTTGATGATGCTCCGGATGCGGAAGAGAGAAACGAAGCCGGCGAGTAAGAAAAGTGAGCCGGTGAAGAGATAAACCACAAGAGGCGCAAGTACGAATCCCCTCAGATTCTCCAGACTCTGGTTCCCAACATAGCAGATTCCGGCCACGGGGTCCCCATCCACAGAGCTGAGAGCCAGGACGACGATGGTCTTGACGCTGGGGATGAGCCAGGCGGCAAGGTGGAAATACTGAGAGTATCCCGCGATGGCCTCGCTGCCCCACTTCATTCCTGCAGCCAGAAACCAGGTGAAGGACAGCACCACCCACCAGATGGAGCTGGCCATGCCAAAGAAATACACCAACAAGAAGACGAGGGTGCAGAGAGCGGGGCCGGTGGTGTCGTAGAGGATGTGCAGCTGGTCGCCACCAATGCTGCTGCTGCTGGCGCCGCACGCCACTCGCTCATGACCTGCCACCAGGCGGATGATGTAACCCAAAGACACGAAGAGGTAGCAAGCAGCCAGGAAGATGATGGGCCTCTCCGGGTACTTGAAGCGTTCCATGTCAATGAGGAAGGTGGCGACGGTGGTCAAGGTAGAGACGAAGCACAGCACCGACCACAGTCCCACCCAGAAGGTGGTGAAGGCGCGTTCGTCAGCCGAGAAGTAGGGCTGGTGGCAGGGCTGGGCGCAGTTGGGTAGGGGTCCGGTCTGGACCTGGCCATACAGAGCGTGGGACTCCCTCTTGATTGGGACAAGGGGGTCTCGGCATCGGCACTCCCTATCACACTGCGGGGGGCTGGGGGGTCTGGTCCGGCCTTTAGGGGTGGGCTTGGGGAAAAGTGGAGCCAGGGTGGTGGTCTCGCTACTGTTCTGGTCCATGCACAGGGTCTCGTCGCCCAGCTGGGGCAGCTGTTCGCAGCTCATCCTCTCGGGCCACTCAAAGCCGTACTGGCTCATCAGAGGGGAGCAGCCTCGTTTGGCCCGTTCGCACACGGACCGGCAGGGCGGCAGCGGCTTCCGGTAGTCCGGCAGGCAGATCGGGGTGTACATGCTGCACAGGAAGAAGAGCAGGTCTGGAGAACAGCGGATCCGGACCAGGGGCCAGAACTGGTGCACCTCCAGCCCGACCTCCTCCTGGGTGTCGTGGTTGAACTGATTGGGCATGTAGGTCAGGTTGTAGCCGATGCCTCTGCACATGGGCACCGTTATGGGCTCACACACCAGATCCTTGGAGGCTCCTAACGTCAGACCAGGACACCGGAACAGCAGCACCAGCAGCAGCACCAGGGGCCTCAACATAGATGCCATTTTTTTTTTTTTTTTTTTTAATTATTAATTTAAAGTCATTAAAACAAGACAAAATGAAAATAGTAATAGAGGAGGGGATGAAGCAGATTTCAGTTCATCTCAGAAACCTGGATGATTGTTCTTCTTCTTCTGCTGGATAGACCAGGACCAGAGTTTCATTCTGCTCCTTTCAGCCTCTTAATGATTAAAAACAGAAACAAGTTGAACTCCAGGCTGGTAAATCCAGTTGGTCCTTATAAAGGTCCACAGAGCACCAGGCCGAGCCTCCCTCTGCTGTCAATCATTCACCAGAGCTCTCTCAGTCATTACGGAGAAAGTTCATCTCCTGCTGGTCACGATCCAATAAATTTAACGACCTTGTAACATTTTTACCAGCCCTGGTTGTCGCAAATGACAGAAAAAGTCGCATTATGAGACTCTAGGTCGGTAAAAAAAAAAAAAAAAAAAAAAAAAAGCGTAAAAGCTGTCCAGGGAAAAACAAATGAATGTTTAAAGTGAGTATAAAAAGTCTCCAGTCTCTCTGCGTCCCGGTGCGTAAAATCCACTTGACGTTTATTCCCTCAGTAACATGAAAAAACAGCTTTCAGGCACATTTTTCTTTCTTTTTCAAAGTTTCACAGGTGCAATCTCTGCTGCCCTCTAAAGAAGAAACACAATAAAAACCCAAGAATAATCCGAATCGTCCTTCAGAGTAGAAACTTGTCCGGTGTTATGAAGTGCGGCTGCAGGCTGCTCTGAGAAGCAGGACGGAATAAAGTCCGTCTGGAGCTGCAGCAGCTCCTCATCACACACACACACACACACAGGGGCACTACTGGTGATGCGTTCAGGGGCGTCAGGAAATGTCAGGACTCGATACCATGAGCTGCACAGAAGAGATTTCAAGGGAAGAGAGTATGAAAAGAAAAAATGCAGATTTTCTGTGTAACAAACTATGTCAGTTCTGTAATCCCCATTGCATTTCATTTTTCATCTTTCATGTAGAATACAAAAAAAAGAAAAAATAAAGAAAAAGAATGATCATACCAGCAAGTGGACAGTCAGAAACAAGTAGTAGTTACATACAATGAAAAGCATATTAAGAAAAATAAATTGTCAACACTTGATGCCTTGATTTACATATTCGAAAAGGAGTGAGAAGTATAAACTTATTTAATCCCACCCTTTCTCCATAAATCAATTATTAATTATTAACCAGCTTCCTTATTGAGACATACATATACTCTAATTAAATTGTCCTAAATTTGTCTAACTATAATTATGATTATTTATAATTATTCCATTATTCCCATTTTATTTATAAGATAAGATGATATGGGACTGTATTTATCCCGTGGGGGAATTGTTGTGCAGCTGTTGCAGTGCAAAGAAATGAGTGGAAAAATGTCAAAAAATCAAAAATCAACATGTATCCAAAATCCAAATATACACAATGGCAAAAATATAAACAAGGTTAACGGTGAGGGTCAAGAGTTGCTCAAAAGTGATTGCATAGTTTGATTTTTGACAACATGCTCCAAACCAAAACAGTTCTGAGATGAAAGAAGAGACATTATAAATATCTGACCTCATATTTTTTTACTCGGTGTTTATTTTTAAATTATTAGATCATCAATAAGCAAGTTTTTGTGTGAAGTGCTTTATATAAGGCAAAGACAAATACATTAGGACTGCAATTATAGATATAATGAAGCGAAAATTCAAATAAATTTGAATTAAAATAACAAAAATTAAAGCTATCTTAAGAAAAAACTAAATTATGAATAGAAAAAATAACATAATATAATTTTATTGTAGTTCCACTGAAGTGATTTATTTACTTCAAATGTCCTTGTAGGCTAATTCTGAAGAAAAGTAGCCTAACTACCGCAGTACAACGTAGACTGTGTACTCTGGTAGGCATACAATTTTGAGGTACTTGTACTTAAGTATTTACATTTTATGTTTCTATGTTGTCTTATGTTTTATTGACAGTTTTCTTAATAGACATCTTACACAATTAGTCAATTATTAAACTTTTTGGCCTATTGATTTTCTGCAATTCGACTAATCAATTAATTAACAAATTGTGTCAACACCAGATTTCAAATTCATTTACAGTCTATAGTTAAAATAAGGTCCACCACATCAATCTACAACATTAAAATGCTATGTATTACCAATGACAATCCAATAATAGCCCATAAACAGGAATTAATGAGTCTTTTTTTTAATGTGGTATTTATTACTTTTACTTTTGTTAAAGATCAGACTACTTTGTAACACTGTAATTCAGTTTAACTTCTGATCTCCAGTATAATCTGAAAAATCTCAGTCCTAATCTGGATTTGTTATTTGTCAGTCCCCACAGGTTGAATTCATTAAAACGTGAACTTCCTGATTTGTTTCTTTCATCTTTATTCTGCAGCTCAGTGAAGCCTGATGTCTAAAAACTACTTTTGACACAGTCCATGTTGTCTCCCACCAACAGCACCTGAACGCATCAGTGAGTTGTATTTATGACTTCCTGCATTAGGAGGTAGGAGTTTACCAGGAGAACTTGAAGGTATCAGATGATTGATGAGGTCTCTCCACCCACTGACACCCCGACCACACACACACACACACACACACACACACACACACACACACACACACACAGACACAAAAAACAATAGTTGTTTTAATAGTGATCGGTATATTCTATGTCTTTTTTTAAGTAATTCATCCTATTTTTCAACTTTTCTCATACTGCAGGCT
>CAKAOH010009759.1:1523-24067 GCA_916701665.1 Sebastiscus tertius
AGGTCTGAGGAGATTGACTGTATGTGCAACACCTCTGGGTGTCCGGGTGATGTGTAAACAAGGAGAGCTGCAGCTCGCCACATCAGCGGCACGTTGCAACACAAACGGGCCACAACGGGCAGCCGTTTAGAAGAAACCCAAACAAGAGCAGGATCAGCTCCCCCTGCTCTGTTTATGGTGAGGCACGTCCTCTTTATGAGGGGAAAACCCAAGCCATGCACTCTAACACAGATCCAGCAGAAAGGGGACGGGTCCCTAATGGTTCCCAGCTGGACCCGGCCCAAACAGACAGGGAGGGAGGGGGGGGGGGTCTGATCTCCCATCTGTAACATCATCATTAAAAACCACTCAACAACACAAACCTGCAGAGAGAGAGAGGTGGTATGAACCCGTTCTACCCTTCAGCTGTGATGATTAACAGATGAGAGAATCACTAACAGACCTGCAGGTTCTGTAATGTGTTCTGTGTTCTGGTGGCAGAGCTCACAGTACAGTACAGTACAGTGACAGGATGAGGACGGACCCCGGCCCCGCCAGATGACGGCAGCTCGCCAAACACATGACATCATACCTGGGGCGGGGCTGAACACGCTGTCAGGGTCTCCGACACGGTGCGAAACACCAGAGCAGACCAGCTAACATCCACACAGACCGCAGACCTGTTAACCCCTTCAGCATGTGGAGCGGTACCAGAACTATCTGAAGATACTCCATCACAAGTAGAAAGTATCTTCAGTAAAAGTACTCATCATGCAGTGGGGGTGGGGGGCCTTAACCCCTAGAATTAATTAGAACTAGAATTTCTTTAAGGGCACCAAAAGCGTTAGAGCCGGCCCTGTGAAAAGTACAATATTTCCCTCTGAAATGTGGTGGAGAAGCAGTCAGTCAGTATAAACTAACAAGTACCTAAAAAATGTACACAATAAATCAGAGGGAGAAAGATAAGCACCACCTAACACCACCCGGCCGTCCCTACGTGCCCCTAACAGCGCGGCGGGACGGAGGGGAGTCGATTACGTAGCGTTTATTAAAGCATCATGTCAGTGACGTTCAAAGCCGGCTGCTAACTCCCAAGACACCAACTACATGAAGTCAGCACTTAGAGCTACACAAAGGAGAGCATTGTGTGTGTGTTTAGGAGGCCTACTTCCTGTCTCTTCTCATATGGTATGTATTCCATCATAATGAGATATAAATCTGTGCTCGCATCTCAGAAGAGGTCTTTAAAACGAAATCCTCATGGTCTGCTCAGAGTGGTAAACAGTGTTTAGAGAAGAATCCAGGCTGTAGGAAGAGAAACCAGTTCACTGGGAAAGCTACTGGAGACTAGAAATACGACCACGTCCAGCCTTTAGCCCTGAACTGCTTTTATTTCTGACAGGTGACTTCATGTTTCAAAAATCAAAGCTGTTAACATTTCCTTTTAAAGCCCGCTGTAAGCTACCGGCAGGCCGACAGCTGCATTTTCTAGATAGTACAGTTTTCTTTATTTAATGAGTCACGACAAAACTGATTCATTCTGTAAACATTTGGTCTTCGATAGAACTGATGTTAGCTGGACTGGACCGGACCCAGACTCTGGGTTTTGCATGTTTTAGCCCACTGACGACAAATTACATGTTCTTTACATTACTGTGGAGCATTTTACCAACACGGCAGAAGTCTTGAGACGGATTCTCCACCTCTTTAAGCCGCCGCTATTATTTATAACGTGATATAGTAACAATACATTATGTTGCTTTTGGCAAAAACCATTTGGGTTCTTTGGTGTGGTATTCACCTAACAGTTGGCGTCCATGTTTGTTTTGGTACAAGAACACGCAACAGTTGCTATAAGAACACGCAACAGTTGGCGTCCATGTGTGAAAAACAACCCAGATGTCAGTCAGTCAGTGAGCAGCAACATCATGAGTTGAATCATTTCTTGGTTTCTGTTTGGCGGCTGAACTCTCCACGGTCGGAGGTTTTAAACTCCTCTCTTCTTCTCTGTTTCTCTTACAGCTAAACCGGAGCCGACTACTACGAGTCCACCGACGACCCCAGCTGAGTCCAAACCCCGCACTCCAACACCCGGACCAGTCTTAGTGCCTGTGAGAGCTGCAATTCAAACCCCAGCTCCTGTCGTATATTCACCAACGGAGAGACCACACATAGACCAACGCACCTCCCCTCACACCACCGCCTCCGTGACCGCCATGTTAGACGACATTCAAGAGTTTGACCCACACAAAGTCGAGGCGTTACCAGACAGAGGACACATTTACCTCCCCATGCAGCTCCCTCCCTTACCCACCACCCATTCGCAGCCCGAACACCTCGACATCTCCCAGGCGGGAGGCCCGGCGGGGTCGGGCCAAGGCGAGAGCAGCGGGGAGGCAGGAAGCAGCGATGACGGCCCGAGTGGGGCTGAGGTGGTGACCCCGACGCAGGCGGGGATGGAAACCACATCGAGATCTAGTTGGGTTCTGGAGACCACCACAGGGTCGGAGCTGGGGGTGAAAACATCGAGACCGTCACAGCTCCTAGAGGTCGCCCCAGAACGCGTCACGCCTGGACCGGGACTGGTGGTCGTTCCAGAGATCCACACCACGGAACCAGGCCTACCAGCCGGGACCGGAGAGGTGGGGCAACAACCGGCCGTTGTTTTCAAAGAGGACGTCACGCCTGGAACTACATCGACGTTTGACCTCGGCCAACCACTGGTCCTTCCTGTAGACGGAGAGTCTTCAGCCAAACCGCCTATCCATCTCATCATCGTCAACGTGCACGACCGAAACCAATCAGGTGAGTCCAGGAGGGGGGGGACACATCAGCACCCATTGGGAATCTCATTGGGGCGTGACGACTGATGGGATCAAGTTGGTCCAGGTCTGTTCTGGTCTGGGTCTGTTGGTCCGGGTCTGTTCTGGTCTGGGTCTGTTGGTCCGGGTCTGTTCTGGTCTCGGTCTGTTGGTGTTGATAGATAAAATCCTATAGTTTGTAATATGTAAAGATTCAGATCCAGTCGTTCTCACAACGATTATTCAAAGCGTCCGTGTTTGTTTTGGTACCAGAACACGTGCCAACCGTCTCCCAGGACGATCTGAACGCTGTTTCAGGGGTTTAATTGGGAGTTAAAGAGAAAATCGGACCATTTCTTCGTCATTCTCTTGACATGTTTTACAGTAAAGTGCTCTCACATGGACCTTAAGGTCGGTAGAGAACCTCTGCTGGCAGGTTGAACATCAGCGTGATGCTGTGGGATTCACAGACGGACCTCCAGAGTGCGATTACTGGAGAAACCTGGCAGACGGTTGACTTTATTTCACACCACGTCTTCTGTTTGACATCTCTGACCTCGACTGAACTCAACAACTCACATTTATATTCCCACTCATGTCATGTATTTACCCCCCCCGTCCACCTTTCAGCAGCGGTTTCAGCTCAGCGTTCTCACGTTTCACATGAAACTGTTCCGTCTTTCAGCGAGAGCATTCGTCTCTCAGTGACTTGGTGTTTGTCGGAGACGTTACGGTAATCTGCTGCGGTTGATTTAATTCTGTTTGTTGTCTTCGTAGGAAACAGTTTGTTACTTTCAGTACGCTGACAGATTCTCACACAAACACACTGTTTTCACATCCAGATGTGGAAAGTTATGAAATTTCCGCTCGGACAATTTTTGTGGCTCGACATATTGTAAACACATCTCAGTGTCTCCGGCGGGAAAACCAGCCTCATGAACAGTCACATACATCACAGCAGATCACTGTGGAGGTCCGATGGAGGGATTAACCTCCTCTAGAGACGTTCATATCTGTAGAAGAGCCGACAGACATCACAGACATGGGACCTCGCTTTCTGTAACTAACAACTTCTGCAACAATCTCTGCTCTCGCTCTCGTTTCCCACATTCGTCTGTATTCACGGATGGATTACTCAACAGACTAACCAGGCACAGGCCCCGGGGCCCGAGGGCTCAGGGGCCCGGTTAAAGTGGACGTTACTAACATCACTTGTTGGAGAGTCCTCAGGCAGCAGTACTGCTAGTAGGGACTGCTCCTAATCGTTTAATAGTATCTTCTGATACCGAGAAAATGAACCTTAAAGGAGACCAGTCCAGTATTTAATCCTCTTATCAACATGGGAGTGGACAAATATGCTGCTTTATGTAAATGTAGGTATATATTTATTATTGTAAATCAATTAACAACACAGATCAATGACAGATATTGATCCAGAAACCTAGCAACGGATTCCTCAGGATTTCTAGTTTACTATGATACCGGTATCATGAGGATGAGGATCCCGCTGTGACCGGATTATGAGCTCCTCTTTGAACTAAACAAACCGAACTAGTTAACCACCGCCAGACGCAACAAGTCAGAAAAAGACTCAGTGACTCACAACTTGATCCCACATCAAACCGATTTCATTAATGTCCTCAGGAGTGGAAACTGATCGGCCTCATATGATGATATATTTATTACCTTTGCAACAGAACACGCCTCCAACATTTCAGTAATAAACACAACTCGGCTGAACACATGAACGCTGTAATCTGAGATGTGAGAGTAAGACTGTGTTTGAGTGGGACAATGTGGGACAATGTGGGACAATGTGGGACAATGTGGGACAATGTGGGACACGTTACTCTACAATTTAGATATCATATCTATCTACCTAAAATACTAAACATTCTGCCCGTTATCTTGTAACCTCTCTTCTAAGTAGTTTCTCAGTCTTTGTTGTAGCTGCTCTTCCTTTGTCTTTGTGCTAGTTTCCATCACATTCCTCCTGAATCTGCAGAGCTCGGGACTTTTTGCGGTGACTCAGTGTTTCTCCATTAGTCAGAGTGTAGTGAAGATGGTGAGATGTTGACCTGCACATGTCTGCAACCCACCCGACCCGTCTTGAAACACGGACCAAGGAATCTAACGCACGCGTGAGTCAGAGGGTGCAAGCAAAACCCCGCGGCGCAATGAAAGTGAGGGCCGACGTGCGTCGGCTGAGGTGGGATCCCGGCCCCGCGGGGTCGGGCGCACCACCGGCCCGTCTCGCCTTCACCGTCGGGGAGGTGGAGCGTGAGGACCTGAAAGATGGAGACGAGAGGTTAACGTCACGCTGCTGTAAAGTGGTATCGGAGCCGTTTTACGAGTCCGAGCACAGTATCGGACCCGATACCCGATACTGGTGTCGGTGCATCCCCAGTCTCAATATGTGGGACGTGGGATAGAAATGCTGTGCAGTCCCTCGTAAAGTGGGACGTCTGGTCAGCCTTTAGAAAACCACAAAATATTCCATTTACGTTGATAGAAATTAGAGAAAAGTGTCAGATCGTCTCGTTGGAAGCTGAAAGCAGACCAACAGGTTTCTGTTCCTCAAAGTAAGGGACAGAAAAAGGTTCAACATTTGCTGATTACTGGAGGAATAGACTAAATGATCGTCTCTATTGTCCGTTTCCTGTCTGCGTCCAGTGGACCAGGTCCTGGACATCCTGAACCAGCCGGCGCTCGGCATCGACGGCTCCCAGTTCCAGTTCCCCCAGATCACGGACCTGTCCCAGGGGACCGGCGAGGACGTCCTGGGCAGCGGAGGAGACATGGAGGTTTCTCCCATCGGCCTGCCTCCGACCGTCAGCTTCGTCAACGGAAAACACGAGGTACCGGCGTCCACGAGGAGGATCAACAGATAACTCTGGGGTGAAATCGGGTCGTAAGTTCTAATAAACGTACTTTTCTGATCCGTTCAGGTGAAGTTTGAGCCGGAGCGGCCGGAGGAAGCCAGAGGAGACCAGTTTGAGACGGCCACACCTGTCCAGGTAGATCAGTTGGAGGAAGAAGAAGAAGAGGAGGAGACGAGCGCGACTCCCTTCGACTACGGCGCCATAGAAATCCACCCAGAGGAGACGGCGACAGAGGAGACGGCGACAGAGGAGACGCCTACAGAGGAGACGCCTACAGAGGAGACGCCTACAGAGGAGACGCCGACAGAGGAGACGCCTACAGAGGAGACGCCGACAGAGGAGACGCCGACAGAGGAGACGCCGACAAAAGAGACGCCGACAGAGGAGACGCCTACAGAGGACGCCGGTGACACCGTCCCTCGTCCTTCAGATGTAGTTACGGACTCGGGCGTTGATGCCGACACGATCATCAAAACTCAAGAACCAGGTGATCAGACTGCCATGAGAACCTCCACCACAACGCCGTATACACACCAAGCACCCACCACGCCATCAGGCTCAGTCCCCCCCGCCATCTCCGTGAGCCGCGAGGCCGGCGCTACGCAGGAGGAAGGCTCTGCAGACGCCGCCGTGCCCACGGCCGCTGCAGGCAGCCAGCGCGCCGTCATGACCGACGAGACGGAACTCGGCGGGACGGAGCTTCCTACTTTAATCCCGGACACGCGGTCGCGGGAAACCACCACGCCGACGATGACGAGGGAAGACTCGGAAGGATCCGCCTCTGGAGAAGACGAAGCATCAGAAGGATCCGCCTCTGGAGAAGACGAAGCATCGGAAGGGTCCGCCTCTGGAGAAGACGAAGCATTGGGACAAGCATCGGGACAAGACCCGGCAGAGACGCCCAGCTACACCAGCACACCGCCGCCGACTCGTTCCACGCCTCACACCCAGAAACCTGCAGTTTCACCGGCTGTCGGCGCCGTCACAGAAGGTTCAGGTGCAGAGCAGCTGTCCGGAGAGGGGGAGGTCACCGGGGACCCGGGTGGTCTGGTTGACTCTCCCAGAGAGGTCACTGATACCGTTTTACCAGATGTGGCAGCTGTGACTGTTGCAGACCAAACCTCAGACCTCAGCACGCCAAAACACTCCGGAAGCCTCTCCACGACCTCGCCGCTGTACACCTTCGACCACGACACCCACTCCGTCCCCCAGTGGGCTCTGGTCCCGGACCCGGCCGCCACCCCTCTACCGGACGATGGTTTCGTGGACTATGACAAAGAGATGGCCCCCCCTCTGCTGGAGGCGCTCCCCCAGAAACCAGAAGAGACCACGGAGCAGCCGGAGAGCAGCTCTTACTCATCTGTGGAGGCCAGCACTGTGGACGTCAGCACCGTGGACGTCAGCACCGTGGACGTCAGCACCGTGGACGTCCGCATCGTGGACGTCAGCACCGTGGACGTCAGCACCGTGGACGTCAGCACCGTGGACGTCAGAGGTACAGGAACTTAAATAATTCATTAATTCATTAATTAGTAAATGAATAAATGAATGAATAAATAAATAAATTAGTACATACATAAATAAATACATACATTTAAAAATAAATAGAAAATAACTAAAAAAAACTTGATGCAAAAATAAATAAAAAATAACAGCAAAAATAAAATAAATAAATCAAAATAAATGCATAATATATAAATAAATAAATAATACATACCTATAAAATAACAGTAAAAATAAATGAATAAATAAATGAGTACATATGTAAATACTTACTTTTAAAAATAAATATAAAATAACTAAAGCACTAAATGCAAAAAAAATAAATAAATACAAAAATAACAGCAAAATAGTATAAATAAATACAAATAAATGCATAATAAATTAATATATACAAAATAAGTAAAAAATAAATACATAAATAGATAAATAAATACATTTAGAATAAATAGCAAATAAAAAAATAAGTGCAAAAAAAAACAAATGTATACATAAATAAATACATTTAAAAATAAATATCAAATAAATGCATAAATGGATGAATACATTTAGAATAGATGTAAAATAAAAAAAATAAGTAGAAAAATAAATATATTGAAAACAAATGCAAAAATAAATAAATAAATTTCAAAAGATCGAATTTAAATACATTAAACAGAAGAGTAAATAATAAAAATAAGGGAATTAATACAAAGATAAATAAAGAAGCAAATTAAAACAGAAATACCAATTACTACTGAGCCACATCTATGAGGCTTATAGCGAGCGATAAGGTACATTTAATGGTATACTGGAGTGATTTGAATGGATTCCCGTTTGCTTTGTGTCCTTTGTGTAGATCTCCTGCCCTGCTCGACCAACGTCTGTCATCATGGAGGCTCCTGTTACCAAAAAAACACACAACCTATCTGTGTCTGTGCACCTGGATACACCGGGCCGCTCTGTGAAACAGGTATGTACATATATCTATATATCTATACACAGAGTCATGACCTGTATATAAACTAACCGTACTGACAGACGTAACACCGGCTGCTGTTGTGTGTCTGCAGATGTTGATGAGTGCCGGTCTAACCCCTGTCTGAACGGAGCCACCTGTCTGGACGGAGTCGACTCCTTCAGCTGCCTCTGCCTGCCCAGCTACACGGGACCACTCTGTGAAGAAGGTCAGCTGGTAGTACTGTAGTACTACTGTCGCACAATACCTGTAATACTACTGTCATACAATACCAGTACTACTGTAGTACTGACAGAGGTCAGCTAGTAATACTGTAGTACTGATGACTCCTTCAGCTGCCTCTGTCTGCCCAGCTACACGGGACCACTCTGTGAAGAAGGTCAGCTGGTAGTACTGTAGTACTACTGTCACACAATACCTGTAGTACTACTGTAGTACTACTGTCACACAATACCTGTAGTACTGCAGCTAGTACTACTGTAGTACTGACAAAGGTCAGCTGGTAGTACTGTAGTACTGATGACAAAGTACTACTCTGGGTCTTATTTCTGTAGTTTGGGCCATTATTAAGATAAGTAAAGATAATATAATAAGATAAGTTAAGATAAGTTAATAAGGTAGGATAATAAGTTAAGTTAAGATAAGTTATGATAAAAGATAATAAGTTAAGATATTAAGATAATTTAAGATATTAAGATACGTTAAGATAATATAATATAAGTTGTGTTAAGATAAGATAATATCAGATACATTAAGTTAAGATAATAAGATATTTGAAGATAAGATAATGTAAATTAAGATAAGATAATATAAGTTAAGACAAGTTCAAATAGATTATAAAATAAGTTATTATATTTAAGATAAGTTAAGAGAAGATGAGATAATAAGTTAAAATAAGATAATAAGAGAAGATGAGATAATAAGTTAAGATAAGTTAAGATAAATGAAGACAAGATAATCTAAGTTAAGATACGATATTTAACCTCCTTCAGTATGAGCTGGTTGGTCCCGATGGACCTCTAGTTTATTAATACCAGGATCTTCAGTCTAGCTGTTAGACTGTTCTGCATTAAAGGAATCCGTGTCTTTAAATCAGATGGATCCTCACGCTGACCCTGACAGCTCTAGTAATGAGGATGACATTATGAATCAGTCCAGCTGCAGCAGCTGTAATAACACTGTACTTGAGGTCATTGTTGCTGAGTCGGCCGTCACAGCCTCTCAGAGAACGACATCACACAGCTGACGTAGATCTGTGTGCACACGGCGAGAACAGCCTGTAAACTGTTCCACTGTAGTTCGTCTGAGCTGCAGGTTTGTTTCAGACCCGTCTGCTCGTGTTTCATCATCTAATCTATAAAAGCTATAAAAGTCCGTCCCAGATCGGCGTCGCAGCGTCGAGTCCCGCCGGTGTTCGGCGCTCAGCTGTCCGGCAGCGTTGGGCGTCGGCTCCTCTGCACATTAGTTCCAGCTTCTCGTCCAACATTTCTGCCATTACTCAGCAACTAATCGAGCTCCGCTTCATACCGGCAGACTCCCAGGATTAATATTTTCCATGAAAATTGACCAGCTTTCAGAGACTTTGAGACGTCTGTCCCAACATCCTGAGAGCAGGAGTTAGAGCTCTTATTACATTTAGACATTCAACAATCAGAATCAGGTCACAGTCTGTTTCTGTAGGGAGGGTTGGGTTGTTGTTGTTGCTGTTGTTGTTGTTGTTGTTGTCGTTGTTGTGTTGTTGTTGTGTCGTTGTTGTTGTGAGTCGTAACACTGAACTAACAGCTGATTCTGCATCAGTTACTTTTAATAACACATTTAATAGTTGTGGTATTATTACTAAAATATGTTTCAACTACTTTCAACTAAAACTACTTGGTTATGGTTAGAATCATGTTTGTGTTAAAATAATAACGTAACAACGTAGCGTAACAACGTAATGTAACAACGCAACATAACAACACAATGTAAAAACGTAACGTAACAACGTAACAATGTAGCAACGCAACGCCACGTAACAACGTAACGTAACAACGTAACGTAACAACGTAACGTAACAACGTAACAATTGCGTGTTACAACACAATGTAATAATGCAACGTAACAACGCAACATAACAACACAATGCACAATGTAACAATGCAACGTAGTAACACAACATAACAACACACTGTAACAACTTAACGTAACAAATCAATGTAACAAATTAACATAACGTAAAAATGTAATGTAACAAATTTACGTTGTTTCAACTTTCTTGCTTGTTATTCTCGTTATTCTAACTTTCTATATCGGTGCTCGCTGCACTACGTCTCCCGCTCTGACTGAAAGCAAAACAGTCGACATCCAACGTATCCGATGTTTTGAAACATACGATGCTAAATAATGCTGAATAATAATGACTTAAACTACATGTCAATAAATGGAAAAGCTTTAGCGTAAAATAGGAATGTTGAATGTCTCGTAGTGTCTTTGTTTACTGCTCTCGTTGTTGTTGGCTGGAGGAGTGAATAGAAAGTGGAAACCCCCTGACCTACATTCCCGTCTGCAGGGTGTTTCCATGCAGCCATGTATACAGGATGGGATTTACAGGCCTGTGTATGTTATAGATCCTGATACCGGCAGCAGTAGACAGACAGACAGAGGGACAGACAGAGGGACAGACAGAGGGACAGACAGACAGAGAGACAGACAGACAGAGGGACAGACAGAGAGACAGACAGACAGAGGGACAGACAGACAGACAGAGAGAGAGACAGACAGACAGACAGACAGACAGACAGAGGGACAGACAGACAGACAGACAGAGGGACAGACAGAGAGACAGACAGACACAGCCGTCCTCAGTGGAAAGATGGAGGAGGAAAAAACAGATAATTGCTTTATTATTTAGCCAGAAAGCTTTTGCAGCTGTGTGGCATTGAATCAGTGGTAAATACTGCCTCAACGTCTCCTTCATCTTCCTCGTGATGAAGCTGGCCGGCCTTCTGTCCTCCACTGATTCTGTCCTTTCTAACTTGCCAGGAGGAGAGTCATGAATTAGAGCTCTGGAGGCCTCACCTGACCCTCCAGGTGGCTGCACCGCGGCCGGAGTTATTACGATGACGATAGCTAAAACCCCCGGAGCCTCCACAGCACAACTTTCCATCACGGCTTTATTGGCTCACGCTTCATTCTGAAGATACAAAACATCCATTGTTTACTGAGCCTGATGAAGCACAGCGCTGATTATATGGCTGCAAGTCCTCGTATATATCAGACTGAACGTGTGTTTGACCTGCAGACGACTGGAGGTGAATGAAGTCCAACTGAAGCCTCTCTCTCAGTTTCATTAGAAATAAACAAATCAAAGCTGTGCAGCTGCAAAAGGTTCATTGTTACAACAACACGGGCCCAATAATAAATAATAAATCATAAAACAGGGCGGTGTGTTGGTAGGAATCTGGTGATACGATACGTATCATGATACAGGAGTTACCGTTCAATATATTGTGATATATTGCGATAATTTATACATAAATCTATTTAAAAAGATGTCTCTTTTTCTACTAAATGGGCCACATTATGTTTAAACCCGGTATTTGTGCACAGTGTCAGATAAAGATCAGTAATTCATATTATTAGTATTTGTAGAACTGTATTCCAGTGGTGGCTCGTGTGATCCAAACATTTGCAATAAATCTAAAGCGTTGTAAAGTCCCAAAGTCGTAATTTATTGAAAAAAGATAGATACAAAATTCACAGCATTTTTGATCTAAAGAAATATTCTGCTTCAATCCATATTTGTTGGCGTTTAGCCTTTCAGAAACATTTTCACTGCTCGCCTGCTTGCAGACACCAAGGGAGGCTTCCACCTGTATTAACCATCACGTGCTTAAAATCTGAGTAAAAGAAGTTTCTCAACATTTTTATCTAAAGAAATGTGCTCCTTTGATTGATATTTGTTGGCGTTTAGCATTTCAAAAACGACATTTTCACTGCTCTCCCGCTTGCCGACACAAAGGGAGGCTTCCACCTGTATTAACAGGGCTGTCCAGCAGCAATCTAACCAATATCACATTACATGTTGCTGGAGGATCAAGGGGGATGACCATAAAGTGCACTAAATGACTGTAATACCTCACTATAAACAATAATTAATAGCATTCTTACACCCTTATCAGATGCGTTTAGCATTTTAACTCTTTATTTCTCCCCTCTCTTTGCAGACACTGAGGTTTGTGGCTTCGGTTGGCAGAAGTTTCAGTCTCACTGTTATAAATACTTCACCCACCGGCGGACGTGGGACGCTGCCGAGAGGGAGTGTCGGCTGCACGGCGCCCACCTGACCAGCATCCTGTCACAGGAGGAGCAGCAGTTTGTCAACCGTAAGTCCACGATGATGATGATGATGATGATGATGATGATGATGATGATGATGTAGGATGATGATGATGATGATGATGATGATGATGATGATGATGTAGGCTGATGATGATGATGATGATGATGATGATGATGATGATGATGATGATGATGATGATGTAGGCTGATGTAGCGTTTAGCAGCTGTTTGTTTGTGCGCCACAGAGCTGCAATAATCCAAAAGCCAATGGAACAATCCCCTTGGCTTTTTGTGGAGGGAACCAGGGAGATGCTAACTTCCTGTTAAAATACTTCATCTCTGCAGCACTCATTTATAAACAATACTTCCCATGATGCACCAGCAGATTCTACTGTAGAGACAAAACTCCCAACCGCAGACACGGGTCGTTGAAAAACTGACGTCAGCTTTAAAATATGAAGACTATTTTTTTAACCTTCCAATGAAAAACTGAACGACTGTTATGAAATGAACTTTGCCTGTTCAAGCTGCAGTTTTAGTGCACCTTAAGAAAACAGTGTGTTTGGAAAGAGGCCCCTGATATCTGAGCTGTAATCCAGAGATGAGTGTGAGTGAGATCAAATGAAACAGAGAGTTTCCACCCAATCAGAGCGTCATGTAAACTGTGTCTCAGTTTGTTGGGGAGATGAAATGGACCCGAAAAGCTGCTCCGCCTCAACGTTTCCTCTGATTCTGCTCTCTTGATTATTCACCTCACACGTGTTCAAACCACGAATCAGTAAATCAACTCTATGATCTTGATTGAAACTGTGATGTGTTTTGTGTGTGCAGGTCTGGGCAGCGACTACCAGTGGCTCGGCCTCAACGACAAGATGTTTGAGAGAGACTTCAGATGGACCGATGGAAACCCGATGGTGAGACACTTTAACACGAGCATCTATCTATGAAATGAGAAGGAAGCCTAAAGTTATGGAGGACAGAACCTGCCAAAATGAATTAATAAATAGAAGACTCAATAAATACATAAATATGTCAGTAAATGTAGCAAAATAATATTACAAATAAATTAATTCATAAAATGTGACATAAATTGATATATCTTTTTTAATTTGCTTCTTCATTTATTTATCTTTGTATTAATTCCCTTATTTATTTACTCTTCTGTTTAATTTTTCCCTTTTATTTATTGATGTATTTCGTTTTTATTCATTTTTAGATTTATTAATTAATTAATTTATTTAGCATTCATTTTTATTTGTTTTATATTTATTTTTAAATGTGTGTATTTATTTATTTATTTTGCATACATTTGAATTTGTTTTATATAGATTTTTTATGTATTTATTTATTTATTTATTTATATATTTAGCATTCATTTTTATATGTTTTATATTTATTTTTAAATGTGTGTATTTATTTTTTCATTTATTTAGCATAAATTTGCATTTATTTAACATTAATTTGTATTTGTTTTATATATATTTTTTAAATGTCTGTATTTATTTATTTTGCATAAATTTGTATTTATTTATTTCTTTATTTATTTATTTATGCATGATTTTCACACACCGTCAGTCTCCTCCCAGATGTTGAGCTCGTTCAGAGAGGGAACCTCCAGTTCGCCGCCGCCGTTGCCGCCGGAAACGCACCTTTTTTTTCAAGAGCTAGACACAAAAATCACGTCGTCAAATTTTTAATATTGTTCAAGGTCAAACGTCGGCGACTTTGAGGCTAAAACATAAAACATGACGTTGACGTGAATGTTTGTCAGCCGCCGTTTCTCCGTCCTCTTCTTCTGCTGTTAACACCAAACGCTTCCTACGGCTGGCAGCGACGCGGCGCCTCGTCTGCTGACGTTCTTCAGTCGTGATGAAACCTCCTCAAACACACAATGAACCGCTCAGCTGGCTGCTGCAGCATGTAGCTGGATGAAACGTGATCCTGCTGCTGTCATGTGTTATCATTCAGAGTCCAGGCGCGCCCTCCGTACCGAGGTCACGCTCTGCACATACGCCAGAGAGCATGTTCTCTGCAGCACGTATGTTCTTTTAAACCCACTGAAGTGGACTTCCTCCAACATGTGAAGCTTTATTTAGGCGTGTTTGTGCCGGCAGCACCGCCGTGTGCTCCGTCTGGGAACTACGTCACAGAAACCATCTCCAGCTCCTCAGAGTGACGCAGCAGTGACCCCGTTTCCAGTCAGGACCGTCCCTGTAGGGATTGAGTAATAACCTAGACTCAGTGTTTATACTGCAGCGCAGCTTTACTGGGAGTTTCACAATAAAGAGAAACCGTGTAAATGTGTGTCCTGACAGCAATACGACCACTGGAGGCCCAACCAGCCCGACAGCTTCTTCCAGTCCGGAGAGGACTGCGTGGTGATGATCTGGCACGAGGGAGGCCAGTGGAACGACGTGCCCTGCAACTATCACCTGACCTTCACCTGCAAGAAGGGCACAGGTACGCACACTATGCACACTAATGCACACTAATACACACTACTACACACACATACACACTGATACACACTCATACACACTCATTCACACTAATGCACACTAATGCACGCTACTACACACTAATGCACACACATACACACTAATACACACTAATGCACACTAATACACACTAATGCACACTACTACACACTAATACACACTTATGCACACTAATGCACACTAATACCCACATACACACTCTAATGTACACTAATACACACTACTACACACTACTACACACTAATGCACACTAATACACACTATGCACACTACTACACACTAATGCACACTAATACACACTCATACACACTACTACACACTCATACACACACATACACACTAATGCACACTAATGCACACTACTACACACTAATGCACGCTAATTCACACTAATGCACACTAATGCACGCTAATTCACACTACTACACACTAATGCACGCTAATTCACACTAATACACACTACTGCACACTAATGCACACTAATTCACACTAATTCACACTAATGCACACTAATTCACACTAATACACACTACTGCACACTAATTCACACTAATGCACACTAATGCACGCTAATTCACACTAATGCACACTAATGCACGCTAATTCACACTAATACACACTACTGCACACTAATGCACACTAATGCACACTAATACACACTACTGCACACTAATGCACACTAATTCACACTAATACACACTACTGCACACTAATGCACACTACTGCACACTAATGCACACTAATGCACACTACTGCACACTAATTCACACTAATGCACTCTAATGCACGCTAATTCACACTAATTCACACTAATACACACTAGTACACACTGCACAGAGCCTGTTGTAATGTGTTTTGTACGAACACGTCGATGTTCAATAAGTGTGAGTTGAAGCTCTGTGTGTTCTCCACCATCAGTCTCATGCGGGCAGCCCCCCGTGGTGAAGGATACCTGCGTGTTCGGTGCCGTGAAGCCTCGCTACGAGATCAACACGCTGCTCCGCTATCACTGTAAACCGGGCTTCATCCAGAGACACCTCCCCACCGTACGCTGCCGGGCCAACGGCCAATGGGACGCGCCCAAAGTCACGTGCACGAGCCGTGAGTGTTTGCTCCAGAATCGCCAAGCTGTTTGGAGGAATGTTTTTTTACTTCTAACGCTCTTTTTCTATCCGTCTTCTCAGCCGCCACCTACCACAAGTCGTTGTCTCTGCGGCGCCGCATCAACCAGAACAACAAGCACCCTCACCACCACGTCCACCACCCGAAGAGCGCTCAGAAACCCGATCAGAACCAGGAGCAGCAGCAGAGTTACAGCGTCTTCCAGAGCTTCCAGAGGGAGAAGAGGCAGCAAACCCACGACGAGGACCGGATGAGGCACTGATCGGGGGTTTGTGAGTCAGCTAAACGGTGGCGGGCGAACACAGCGGGCTCGCCGGAGGCATCGATAGACGGTAGAGATGCACTGAACTGTCTATCGATGGCTCTCTAAAGGACGAGGGGGACGTGTTTCACCACAACACCGTCCCCCCACAAACACTCCAGGATCTGATCCGTCACACTAGAGACGACTTAGTTTCATTATATCAGGACACGACGCTCAACGCTCCATCATCACTCTGACCTCCATCTGACCTCCAGAAGGCGTGAAGAGGCTCTAGACCAGCGGTCAGCAACCTGCAGCTCTCCAGCTCCTCCTCTCCAGCTCCTCCTCTCCAGCTCCTCTCCAGCTCCTCTCCAGCTCCTCTCCAGCTCCTCTCCAGCTCCTCTCCAGCTCCTCCTCTCCAGCTCCTCTCCAGCTCCTCTCCAGCTCCTCTCCAGCTCCTCCTCTCCAGCTCCTCTCCAGCTCCTCTCCAGCTCCTCCTCTCCAGCTCCTCTCCAGCTCCTCTCCAGCGGCTCCCTGTGGACTTAGAAACATGGAAACTCTTCTTCTGTTTACATCTTCATTTTGATTTATCATTGTCGTAGGTCTATGGTACGACGGTACCACGGTACCGCGGTACGACGGAGTGTTAGGGCCACATTGAGGAAGAAAATATTTTGAGGATTACGAGAATAAAGTCAGAATATAAAGTAGTAATTTTACGTGTTTTTTTTCTCGTAAAATTATGACTTTTTTCGCGTAATATTACAAATTCTTTATCTTAAAATAATTACTGTATGGTTGTTTTATTACGACTTTTTTCCCCGTAATATTCTGACTTTAATCTGTAAATCTCAGATGTGTTTTCCCTCAATGTGGTCCTAATACTCCGTAGTCCATTGTCTCTTTGGCCCTCCCTGCATTAGACTGATATTCTATATACTCAGACTATAAACTGAGTTACCTTCATCACAATGACCACGTCTTTTGACAGTAACGGTTGCTGACCTCTGGACTAAGTTTATGATTTAGGGAAGATACCACCTGAGCGTTGTCGCGTCGTCTCGCCACCAAAACACAACATCCACTGACGTACCTGTGGTTTATTTTTATAAGAATTAGCCCGGTAGGTTTGAGGGTTTTAGAAAACGTTATTGAGCATGAATTCATCACTTTAAATTATTATCATAGAGCATTTTTAAATGTGTCCAGTTTCGGTTTATTGACTCATTTTTACCGGCTGATTTTTGTAGATTTTTGTACAAAAAAAAATATTTTAGCTGAGAAAAAGTTGTTTTGTTTTTTAAATAAAAGGGAGATTTAAAGAGCGGCACACGAAGCTGAAGAGGAG
Source organism: Sebastiscus tertius (assembly GCA_916701665.1). Taxonomy (NCBI): domain Eukaryota; kingdom Metazoa; phylum Chordata; class Actinopteri; order Perciformes; family Sebastidae; genus Sebastiscus; species Sebastiscus tertius. The sequence continues at coordinate 19,176 of CAKAOH010009759.1, forward strand.
ATTATTATGAATGTGTGTGTGCTATTAATCATAGGATATATATATAATATAGATACTATATGAAGCCATATGAATTTAACTTATTGTATACTTTAAAACTATGAATGGACTGTGATATTAAATAAAGGTTGTTGGAACTGAAGTGACTTTCTTTACTGTATTCAGATGTGATCAGGTAGAACGAGCTGTACGTACCGTCGTACGGAAGCCCCGGAAGGCAAGAGAGATGTTTTTTTATTCCTGGTGATCCATTTTCTAAGTCTGGTCCGAGTTATTTTCTTTCCTGTGTTTATGACTTAAGAACAGCTGGGATAATCATTCTGAATTATTTTATTTTCTGTTCTCTACTTTTTTGCCTCGGTGTGAAAACAGATGAAAAAAAAATTAGTCTGATGTCACTTTTTTTTCTTTGCCTTGTAGTGAAAACAGATGAAAAAAAAAATTACTTTAATTTTTCTAAGTTACTTTATTTTTTTTTTTTCTTCTTAGTGAAAACAGGTGGAAGAATTAATTTTTTCTTTTGGTCTGATTTTTCTGTTTGTTGTTGTAATATGTATTTCCACCACCAGGGGGCACCACTGCGCCAGGTTCTAAATGGGTATAAGTTTTTTCTTCCAGGTGAGCTTTAAGTATTTCTGCATGTTCTCTAAATACGAGGTTCATATAGACCATCTCAACGGCATTGCGTTGCTAGGCAACAGCGTGGGTCTGTGTTTACTTCCTGTCAGTTTATGACATTCACATCCACTGTAACAGGAAATAAACTGGGACACATCTGGAATGTATAAAGTTTACAAATGTGAATTTATTTTTTAGCTGTTTCACAGAAGATAAAAAAGATTATCCTGGTAGAATATTTTTTTTTCATCTGTTCTTTATTCATAAACACAGCAGAAAAAAATATTTAGATCAGACTTAGAAAAGGGATCACCAGAAAAAAAAAAAAAAATCTCGCTTGCTTTTCAGGGCTTCCGTACATTTCTCTTAAACTCAACGAATTCACCAAACCGCCTGGCATTGTTTTAAACATCTTCTACGACTCCGAGTCGGGTTATGAGCTGGAGCTACCGTAGATATCTTTCTGCTACACATCTGGAATCTGATTTTAATCCATCGGATGAGCAAATGTGAAAACTGTGTGTTTGACCTTCTCCTCTTCATGTTCTGCATACATTTTCCTTTTTTTTATATATATATATATATATATATATATATATATATTGTTTGTCAGTGTTTATGCATTCTTTTGTAATGTTCTTCTCCTCCATGTGGTTAAAGGGGTTCGCTGTATCTGTGGCTCATCACAGCTCATTTTGATGTAATCCTTGTTTCTTTCTCTGTTTGAGAAAACAAATGTCCATCATCTGGTTTCAGTGTCGTCGTCGGCTGTGTGTGCAATAATAGGAACTATTATGACACAACCTGTGTTTGTGTAGTTTTATTTTATTCCACTTTATTGACAGAACCTGCCAAAATAATAAATAAATAAATGACTCGACAAAAAAATAAATATGTCATTAAATGTAGCAAAAATAATATTAAAACTAAATTTTACCATTAATATACAAATATGTGTCACAAATTGATATATCTGTTTTAATTTGCCTTTTTATTTATTTTTTTAAATTCTCTTATTAATTTTTAAATGTTAGTATTTATTCATGTATTTATCTTTGTGTTAATTCCCTCATTTATTTAGTCTTCTGTTATATTTTCCCTTTTATTGATTTTTTATTGATTTTTAAATGTATTTATTTATTTTTGCATTTATTTTTATACATTTATTTATTTTTTAGATATTTTATATTTATCTTTAAATGTATGTATTTATTTATCTTTGTATTAATTCCCTCATTTATTTACTCTTCTGTTTAATTTTTCCTTTTATTTATTTCTGTATTTATTTCTTTTGAATTTATTATTTATTTATTTCATTTATTTATTTTTTTATTTTATATTTGTTTTTATTTATTTCTAAATGATTTCCCTTTGCATGTTACTCCTTATTTATTTCCCCAACAATTAGTATTAGCAGTATTTTTTTTTTTTTACCTTTCTTTACACATGCAAATGTATTCTTTATGCATACATTTAATGACATATTTATTTGTTTATTTATCGAGTCATTTATTTATATAAATTAATTTATTTTCAATGTAGGATCAGTGTTTCATTGAGGATTGGTGACAATAAGACAAATATCGATCAACAGATTTATCCTGTATTCTGTTTGTTAGTCAGCAGATGGCGCCTCCTGAATTCTGAACACCAGTTTGAGAAAAAAGTTTCTAAAAACGTGCAAACAGAGCTTCTTTTTAGAGTTTCATCTTAGTGTTATTGTATGTTATTGTATGTATTCGCAGAGTAAATGAATGCTGACGCCTTCCTATCAAACAGACCAGCATGTGAACACGAATCACGTCACCACCGAGCCGTCACTCAGCTGCTGAAACAGCCCCGTGTTCAGTTCCTAAACCAACAAAAGCAGCACCATGAATGGCCTCGGTGTTCCCGTCAGGAAAACATGAAGCAGTGCCCCGCCCTCTGGAAACATTACTGCATCACCCAGGAACTACACCTGGCACGCTCCGTCACCAAGCCGATCACGCTCCGTCCTCCAGCCAATCACAGCCCGGCTTGGCTGACTTTCCTTCTGCTCGTGTGGCAGCTCTGGAGTCGTCCTGCTGTATTTGTGATAAGAGTTGAGCTCAGTGAGCTCAGCGTGAAGAGACGAGGCAGAGTCCTGGTTTATGTACAGCTTTATTGTCCTTTTGTCTTTGGCTCCCTACAGGTCTCCTCGTGATGCTGCAGTTATTAACAAGGCGGTCACATACACAAAATAAAAGGCAACAGATTTTAGAGTTTCTTCAGATCTTTTAAGGAACAGTTTGACATTTTGGGAAACCCGTCTGAGAGTTAAATGAGAAGCTCCGGACGTCTCTTGTCTGTACGCTAAATATGAATATTGGTCAGCGTCCCTCGGCATCAGAGACCGATGCACGGGTTCACCTCTAGCGTTACTTTTGGACGGACCGGGGACGGCGTGTCAATATCTGCTCGTTACATGCATAGTGTCCTTTCAAAATAAACTTCTGTTTTCACAGGAAGTTAGGTTTAGGCAACACAACCACTTAGTTAGTGTTAGGAAACGGTCGGGTTGATGTTAACTTCACTGACTAACGACTCACTAGCTCACGGGACTGACGATACTAACGAGTCCCGTGACTGACGACTCCAGTGACTCACAGGAATGACGGTATCGACAACTCATGTGACTAACGACTCACGGGACTGGCGATACTGAGTCTTGTGTTTGTTCGACCCATCCTCTTCCAGACGTCTTTCCGTGAGGTTGCATTTCCCAAAATGTCAAACTGTCCCTTTAACAAACTGATACTTTAAATAAGGTTTGTTTACAATAAGAGGAAGACATCTTTTAGTTCTGACTCAGCGAGCGCTTGTCTTCACAGCGTCTGATCACTGCAGAGAGCCGCTTCAATGAGTCCCATCTGCAGTCCTTCAGTGATGATGGTTGTTCAGTGGCTTGTCAAAGGTGGAGCCAAGTAAAGCTAACTCTACACCAGAACCAAGTGGATGACCTAAACCGGCGTCGGGGCCAGCTGGGAGCGCGTCCGGTGAGCTTACCCTCCATCAATGTGCACCGTTTGCTCTCTGATACCCTTACATGGTAGAAGCCCTCAGCGCCTCCACGCAGGAATCACCGGTGTTGTCAACGTATTGTATTTCTGTCTGGTTCAGCGGGCCAGTGCAGGTTTGGCTGCCGGCCCGCTGGGTCGGCCGGTTCAGAGTCTCTGCAGAGCTCAGATGGCAATCAGGGAGCCGGTCGCCGCCAGGAGAGCCGTGCTCGCTCAGGGCCTGGCGTGGGCCCATCTGTGACCTCAGCACTCCGTACAGAGAGATTCAAACCTCTCGGGAGAGAAGTGTTTCTTTACGTGGCGGCATCTTGATCTCACAGACTCTTTGATCGGATGTTAACTTCAGCACCTGATGTTGGTTTAAGTCTTTGGACAAAGATGTATATATATGTATGTTTTAGTCACATGGAGACGTTTGTGAGATCATGAATACACCCTAAAGACTCAACCCCGAGCTGGATAACAGGTTCAAAAGTCAGGTTTGAACTCGTCGCGTTGGTGTAGGGGTCGTAGAGGGCTGAAGGTCACAGACGGAGCTCGCCTCGGCTCCGCTCGTTCTCTATAAGAAACTACAGTATTTGTATCAAAAATAGCCTTCATCAAGGCGCTAGCTAGCAGGATAGATAGGAGGTGTGGATCAGCTGCTTTGTGCTCGTAGAAGCGAAGTCATGCTCTGAAGTCTAAGACGAAGCCAAACAGAGAGCGACTCTGCAGCGGCACTGCTTCTACTCATGCCAGGCGTTTTCTACCGCGGCCTCGTCTCTCCTCCGTCAGGCCTCTTCTACATGTTCAGTGCAAAATCTGATTTCTTTTTATAGTAATTGCGGAGTGTTTTTTTTACGCTTTATGTAAACCGAAGAGAGACTTGGTTAGTTTGGCCAAAAAAATAATAATGTTTTTCTACAGTATATATAAAAAAAAGTACATTTTCTAGATAATAACATTCTACTTAGAAAACATAAACAAATGTTTGTCATTTTGTGTATAAAAACATAAAATACTGGACGGTGTGATGAAGTACAAAGTACCAGTAGTAGCACCTCGTTACGTATGGTCGGGAGAAGGCTTGTGAATCCTACCTGACGACGAGCGTCACAGGATTTCTTCCAGCTGTGTTTCATGGCAGCGTTGATAAGAAGTGCCCGAAGTATCCGTCCGACCACGAGTCGGTTCAGGCGTGTCGTTCTTTCTGATATGACGAGTCCTTTGAATGACAGTATGGCTGATATCCACCCC
>CAKAOH010009773.1:1442-80575 GCA_916701665.1 Sebastiscus tertius
CAACAAAAAAAAGAGTTTGGTTAACAAAATATATATACAATATAGTTCATCACTTTTGATATCCCTTTGACATTACACTTACAGTTCCCTTCCTTTGATTCATTGTTCATATAGATATGCTGCTTATTGCAGCTTTAAATACATTAAGTGGTGTATTTATTTCATTTCAACCCAACAAAACTCACCACTACATTTACCCCCAAACCAAACTACAAATTATCCCACTAATATACTGATTGTGATTATGAAGCCTAGTCCTGCAAGTGTTGAAATCCAGCAGCCCTTCAAAAATGCCTGTTGGACTACAAACCGACTAATGAAGCACTTGTCAACCAGCAGATTATTGCATCTTGCTCCTGCGACCGGCAATTTTCTGCTCGGTTGTCTCATCACTGTGTTCACTGAGGTGGCTTCATAGTGTCTTTCTCTAATTACGAATCTCTGATAGAAGCTGCAGTAAATAAAAGTTTGTATCCAACTTTCTAATTATTTATCTGACTTCAATATTGTTACTGTGAGTGAATGACCTGCCTTCACATCATAATAACACGGAGAGCAGAGCCGTGGAAAATGTCGATTTGACGTTTAATCAATTTGTGCTGTGAAGTGGATCAGAAATCCTCCAGTGTATTTCATTACTTCTATTTTAAGTTCCCTTAACATTGAAAACACTTATTATTGACTGCTTACATTAAGTTTTTTTTCTGATAAAGAAGTAGTGTTGCAGATTACATAGAAGCAAATGAAGGATCAATGAACAACTCAGCTCAATAATACTTACTGTAACTTCATCTTAGCTGTATTTTACCTACTTAACTAAATGTCCCACTTAAAGCTGAAGTAGGTAAGATTGGAGCAAATATGATTAAAAAAAGTTATTTTTATAAAACGATCGCTATGTCGTGACAGTAGTACATGAAACAGGTAACCTGAAACAAATCATGTTCCTCTGTGTCTTCCGGTGCAAGATTTCACAGGGGTTTAACTGAGAACAACATGGCGGTCGAACACAGACTTCCTCTGTTCCCGGTCCCCATCTCCATATGTGGAGATGGGGACCACACAATCACAAAAAAGTTGATTTTTTCTAAACCCAATTGTATTTTGACAATGACTTTTGAATCTTTCTTTTTAAATTATCATTTTATCAGAATGACTTTACTTTTGCCAACAATGTTGCCATTTCCACTCCTATATTTCTGTCTTTGTCTCTTAGACTGTGAGGCCTAACAAATGTGTCAAGTGCATTTCTTTCCTCATAAAACATCTGCAAAGCTTGCAGTCTTCTTCTTCTTCACTGCCTTTGTTGGCACATTGCAGCATATCTTGGCACATTACCTCAACCTGTCGATCAGTGGAAGAGGTTTCAAAATGGGGACTCACTCATTGAAACACAGCTCCATAGTGCTACTAGAGGTCTAAAATTCCACAGGGAACCTTTAACTAGAGGAACTAAACTATTGCCTATAGCATGGGGCGGCTTTGGCTTAGAGGTTAGAGCAAGTCGTCCACAAATCGGATCCCCGGCTCTTCCGGTCACATGCCGATATGTCCTTGAGCAAGACACTTAACCCCAAATTGCTCCTGAAGGCATAGGCATTGGTGTGTGTGAATGAGTATTTAGATTAGATCCTGATGGGTGAGTGTATGAATGTGTGTGTGTATGGGTGAATGCTGACATGTAGTGTAAAGCGCTTTGAGTGGTCAGAAGACAAGAAAAGTGCTCTATAAATGCCATTTACCATTTAACATGTTTTATTTGGTTTGGATTTATAGAACTGTGTTTTTTAAATGCAGTAATGGCCTGGGTAATAGCCCAGAACTGACATGTAGCTACTACTATATATTAGCTCTGTGATTGATGCATTAGGTCTGCCATTAAGGCAAATCCAGCACCTAAAACTATGTAAATGAAAAGATCTGTAAGGAAAACTTGGTTTCAGCACCAGGAGCTGTCCACAGTTTAAAGACCCTGCACTCCCAGGCTGCGGTCGAAAAGTCCTTTTTGCTCAGTAAGGTTCCTAATGGCGTGAAACGACCCGGAAGTATCTCAGTAGCAGCCGTGATAAGAGCTGTTTGAATTCTCTAAATGCTGAGGAAAGGAGCTTCAACGCTTCCTTTCTTATCTCCTTTAGCATAGGATACACTGGAGCATCCTTTACCAAAGGAAAGGAGATAATAACATCCCACAATTCCTTGCGGCCACAGCATTTAAAGCGACGCAACATTCGGCTGTTCATAATAACAAATGATATGCTTGTCTTGCATATTATTTACTATATATTAATTACATACATATGAAACTTGACCTCACTGGTATAAAATAACCTGTAGTGACCTCTAGGATAATCACAGTGCATTCAGAGGATGGATGGATCAAACTAGAGACCTAGAGTATTCAGAGGATGGATGGATCAGACTAGAGACCTAGAGCATTCAGAATATGGATGGCTTTCCTGGCTAGATTGACAATAAGGGGGTTTCTGAGCAGTTTACACAACACAAGTGTTCGCCGACCAATCACCGAAAAATGCAATTCTTGCAGAAATCTCCAAATGTCAAAAGTTTTTGATCCCAAATCACAGCATGGCTTTTTCTATGGTGTTCCTCAAGGTCTTGGTGTTTTAAATGTGGTATTTTGGAGGGATTATTGATCATTTTGATCAATTCTCGAGTGGTAAGAAATGGTTAAATTTAGCATCAAATCTGTGTAACAAATGGTATCAACCCAAAAAATTGCTGCAGCAACTTATTATTATATATGAGACACAAGTGAGCATGGGAATGTCCATCATACACTTCTATCATAATGTTCTAAAGCCCTTATACACTTTTACAATTTATTTTAATTAATAAATCAATTGATCAATTATTTTTTTTATTTCCAATTCATGACTTGAACAACTTGACACACAGTGCTGAGCTGCATCTCAAATTAACCTTCAGCCTTGAGATGATGTACACCACTTCAATGTGGCATGTACTGTTGACCTGCTATCTCCCACTAAAGATCCCCTGTACCCCTCCTCCCCAAAAAAAGACAAAAATGGGTCTATGTAAAAGAGGGGAGGAGTGGAAAGGTTAAAAGGTGTTTGTGCGTCGGTATCAAGACGCCGGGGGCCACTGCCCAATCGTTGTTATTTGACGCCCTGGTAGTGAGACCAGGCTGGGGGGTTTGTTGTGTAGTAATACAGTAATAATTAGTGTTACATTACATAATGTGAGTACTGAATATAACCCTCAGTGGAGACTGTACATTCATTCAGGGCTGGGCTGGATTATTAAAGTGGCAGATTCCCCTATAGGGATTGTGTTATCCACACATGAACAATTAAATCTCCACAGCTGCATATTTGTTTAATAACAGCATGTGTTTTTTACTTAGTGAATGAACATGTTTTAGTCCAAGTTAATAACTACATGTCATCTATACATGTAGAAAATTGAAAAACCTCAAGATCTGTAATTGTTCACATTCTTACACAGCTTTTAAACTATATGATTTCAATGTTACCTTAGCTGTGTCTCATCACAACCATGACATAAAACTCTATCAAAGCATGTAAACCAGCCAGTTTTCCAAGCAGATGTAATGTCTTTTCTTCAGGCATTGACTGTATATATTTCTCTCATTTTAATCAAATATGTAAGTTTTGTTTTGACAACAAATGAGAAAAGATTTTTTACACATTTTACACACTAAACATATCTTAGTATTGTTTAACAATGAGAAATGATCATGAATGATGATAATTGTTAAAACTGAATCATTTAGGTAGGTAGTAAGATATAAAAATATCTCCTACCTCAGTTGAGTTTATGTATTTTAAAGAAGGCCGTTCAGAGCCGTGGTGTCACATCATGACACATTCACACAGTTTGTACTGTTGTTCAGTTTTGGCAATTATGTTAGCAAAGACAAATGAAGCGACCGTTTCTTACCAAACTAGAGTGGCTGTGTTTTCAATCACACGCACAAACTTTCTGACAGCTCTAAGTGCTCTGACAAACACACACACACACACACACACACACAGATTGATAGTTGCATTGTCTCCTCTTTTCTCCACACACACACACACACACACATACAGAGCTAATGAAGTGTAAACGATATTCTCTCCAGACCACCGCTACAAAAATGGAATTTGCACTTTATGAAACCGCAGCCACACATACATCTGACACACACACACACACACACACACACATACACACACACATACACATACCTCACAGCTTTAAAAGGTGTCATTTGTCCGCTTCAGTAACCAAGGTGAATATTCACCCTGACAGCTCCAAGAAAAGAAAAAGAGCAGAGGAGCCATTGTCAGGAAAGAAAGAAAGAAAGAAAGAAAGAAAGAAAGAAAGAATGAAAGAAAGAAAATAGAACAGCAGTTCATTTTATTTTAGCTCAAAGTTATAGAGATAAAGAGAACGGGATAGGAGATGATGATTGATTGCTGGACTCATACTATCACCTCCTGGTCATATAAGGAACAGCAGGCTTGTTCGTGTGTGTGTGTGTGTGTGTGTGTGTGTGTGTGTGTGTGTGTGTGTGTGTGTGTGTGTGTGTGTGTGTGTGTGAACTGGTACTAGATGCTCTCATTTTCACCTCCAAAGCTGTAAGTGTATTATCACGGTGGTGTGTGTGTGTGTGTGTGTGTGTGTAGGGGTGTGTGCGTACTGTATGTGTGGTACAGTTTTCTCACACAGATATTTGTCCTCCATTCACCTGACAAAAACTGACAAATCGCACACACACTGATTCTAATGACAATGAGCATGTGAGTGTTGAACACAGGTTTATACCATGACCTTGTTTAAAGGGTCAGTTCACCCAAACTGCAATAAAACCATCTATTTGGTCTCTGAGATTCACCTCAACACAATGGAGGAGGAAGGGCTTCAATCCTTTAATTTCACAGCTGTACTCCACCTTTTTCCTAAGGAAGGCTGCATTCCCTGGTGGTTTTGGAAAAGCTGTTGCACTAGACCTTGTGAGCTAAATTTAATACAGAAATTAATTCAAGAGAGGATTCAGCCTCTGAAGTGGTACGGGGCAACAACAATTCATCTCAGGAGGTCATCTATGGCGTTTGATTAGCATCAAAACTTGCGCGCGCACAGAATAGTATCCGCGAGCGGAAAAGCATCCTTGCAAGGGAGCATTTCTGCCCTGCGTGCACAAATGCAGTCGCGCAGTGGGCTGTGATGAGCGCTCGCTCGACCCAGAGGTGCCCTTGAGCAAGGCACCAAACCCCAACTGCTCGGGGCACCTCATAGCCCCCCTCTCTCCATTAATGCATGTATATAGGTCCTGTTTGTGCATGTGTGTGTATATTTCGGGCTTGTGTGTACTATGTACTACGTAAAATAGGATCAATAAAGTGCCTTTCTTCTTCTTTTCTTCTCTGTTCTGTGCGTGCGCGGGTTTTGATACTAATTAAACGCCATAGTCATCTTCCTCCGATCAGTCTCACCAAGCTGCCACCCTCTTGGATGCTTCCCATAGCGAGGTTTATGGAAGCAGCAGTGTACTGCTCTTTATCAGAGATGAGGAAGTTAACCGGACATACAGTACGTTTGCCAAAACAACCAATTATTATTCCTCGTCCTTTCAACCTTTTCCTCGACAAAGTGAAACATATACTGCTTCTAACCTCTTCTGATGAAGCGTAAAGCTCGCTTGTAGCTGCCAACTATAACTAGGATTTTCTGGGTATTCCTTTTTTGTATTGTGTTTATACTTGATGTCTACAGATCCACACTGACATTCCTCCCCACAGCTGGATGAGCTGTTTGACTTTCTAACAAGGAATACACACACACACACTGTCTCTCTGTCTGTGTCTGTTTGTATTTCAGACAGAATGGTAATCATTGGACAGCCTAACACCATCTAAAGTTAAATGACTTGGAAACAGCATCAGCGCCCTCATACAATACACACGTCCAAACATAGTGCAGCCTGTGCGTGTGTGTGTGTGTGTGTGTGTGTGTGTGACCTGTACTGTTTGCTTGACTGGCTGCATGTTGACTTGACAAGGTTCTTTGTCCTTTTGAATGAAAGTCTGTGGACACACACGCACACACAGACAGAGAGAGACACACACGCACACACACGTCACAGCAGGAGGTGAGAGAGGAGCCTTTTAGCCTTTTAGCTAATGAGCTTTTTTCATTCCTCATTTACTCTCAAACTCTCTGCCTCTGCAGATATTTGTCCCGTCTGTCTCTCCTCATTCTGTCTCAGCTTTTGCTTTTTTCGCTGAGTCTCTGTTATTTTCATTTATTCATTTACCCTCCACCCCGCCCCAAGTCTTTAGACATCGTAAATCAGCGTTTCTTAAAATATGGGTGCTGACCCAAAGTGGATTGGGGACCCTGTACAGGTGGAAAAGATAAGATAAGATAAGATAAGATAAGAAGGGGGAGGGGTTATATAGTCTGATGGCCACTGGTAGGAAAGACCTCCTGTGGCGTTCTGTGGTGCACCTCGGTGGTCTCAGTCTACGGCTGAAGGTGCTCTGGTATGACTCCAGTGTGGCGTGCAGATGATAAGAGGTGTTGTCTCTAATACTAAGTAGTTTCCTCGGCATCCTCCTCTCCGACACCTCCACCAAATGTGATGTCAGGGCCACCCATGTCAATGTTAGTCAGATTCAGGTAATCCACAATGAAGCATCATCAGCCCAAACCAAACTCATGTCAAACCATAAATAATTTGAAAAAGATGAATATTGTTTATATGGTTTTGTCAAGGCACTCAGAAGCAGAAAACCCTAAAAGACAAAGTGTTTTCACAACGCCAGAGGACGTTATTTCTCACCAGGTATTTTGATGCACTCAAGGCAATGTGTATTAATTTGTCTCGTATTTGGTTAGTCAGAGAACTCACTTGAAAAATGTCAAGCAAGGTTTGTGATATGTGAGATGATATATTGAATTTCTCTAAATTTGAATTTTGATAATTTAATCAATGTGCTTGCCTTTATTGACAGTCGGGTGATGTAGACGATTCCCTGGGACACACTAAATTTACATTTTGCCCCATTTGAACAACAATGGAGCTCTATGGCACAGAGAGATAAAATACATCAGGCTTTGATACTAAGACAGAACTTGTTGGAATAATAGTGGGATCTATTCATTGGTGGTTTGGCTCTGCGCATGGGATTTGTTGACAAGAAGAACTAGAATTTCGCCTCCTCTAACCAGTCAAGTTGCATTTTACATCCATGTCTGTCCAAAATGTCATCACTTCATAATTTTATCCTGTTAGACATTTGTGTGAAATTGTCATAATCAGCATATGAATTCTGGGGTTATGTCCAAAAACATGTTTTGTTAGGTCACAGTGACCTTAACCTTCGACCACCAAATTCTAATCAGTTCATCCTTGAGTCCAAGTGGACGTTTGTGCCAGATGTAATACAATTCCCTCAAACATTTCCTGAGATATCGCGTTCACGTGAATGGGATGGACATGAGGTCACAGTGACCTTTTACCGCCAAAATCTGATCAGTTCATCCTCGATTCCAAGTGGACGTTTGTGCCAAATGTGAAGAAATTCTTTCCAGGCGTTCCTGAGATATCGCGTACGGACATATGAACATTTAGTGGCAGTAATACACCAAAAAATGTGGCAATGCAACAGCAAAAGGTGAGGAAACTTCTAGGATTAAAGAAGAAAAATGCACTCAGCACCTTTGCTGGACCTCAAGGATACACACAATGAGCTTTGATGGCAAAAACTCTGAAACAATTGTTTGTTTACAAGAAAACCTTTACAAGAATACCTTTTAAAATACAGCAGTAGTTTCCTGTGCTGTGAATGGAGCGCATGTTAGCTTATCTACAAGCTCATCAATATCAATCAATATATCAACCTAATTCATAGAATTCCCATGAGAGCAAATGGCTGTTAGCACCCAGAAAGAGCTAAGTCTAGAGTTACCAGGCTGACATCCTTACAGCTGAGTCACAATGATGTGAAAAGGTTACACGACAGGCCAGGTCACATGACTTCCATCCTCGAGGTGTACCCGCCCCCCAGCAGAGCTCTGCCACCTCTCTTCTGAAAAGCTTAAAGTGTTTTACAGCATGTTTAAGTTTAATGAGCGCACACTAAAAAGCAGACACTGTATTGAATATGAGCTGTGTTTATGACCTTCTCAGTAATGACTGGTCATCTGTGTGACAAGCCACATCATAAATATCTGATGTTAGATGACCTGTGAATCCATGTCTGTTGACACAGACATGAAGAGCTTGGGGAGATGAGAAAGTTTTAGTGACACTGAGTGTAAAACCAGTGGTGTGCATGCAGTCAGGCTCAGTGACAATCAAATACAACTATGACTATGGACTAGCCGTGGTGTTAGAAGACATTTCACCAAAACATTAAGGTTTATAGCAAATTTTATGGCACTCTGGCATTTACTTTATGAAATACCTCGCCGGATGAAAAGTTAATTTTGTCCCGAATGTTATTTCAATCATTTGTAAGTAGGAGTGTAATGATACATTTTTACAACGGTATGATAGGATACGATTTCCATGGTTCCGATACGATTCAAGGACGATGTTTGGCTCGTTTAGAGCGATACGATACGATTCAATGATTTGAAATCGATACAGTAACTTTTTATGCCAAAAATTCAATCAGTGTGACTGTGAAATAAATAGCTGATACTGGACGGTATAAAATATGGACGTTGTCTGCGTGAGGTATTTGAAGAGCAAAATGAAGCTCAAAGTGGGCAAATCCGGCCATCGCCATCTTGGCAGTAACGACTCCGGCTAATCCAAAAATGGCCAAAGAGGTGGAGTCCCAGCTGATTCATTTTAATAGGATCTGCACTTACCCGGAAGACGTGGAGCAAGCCACAAGAACCCTCTGTGGTCCACTGAGGCCGCGAGGATATTCGAAGCGCTTCCTTGGGAGCATTAAAGCGGAGGTCAACGGCACCTTCCAGCACAATAATGCACCCGCTTCACAACCACCCAACCAAACCCTCATTGTCATTGCACATTCACTTAGTACCAAAACCTTTGTTACCACTCTGAGAAATAAATTCCAGGAAACTAAAAACAACAGTGAAGCGCTCGGAGGGTGCCGTATGATCTCTGCTTACAGGAGAAATAAAACCTTAAAGACATTTTAGTACACAGGGCTTTTGATCCCAAACCTCAAAAGGAAGCGCTTCGCAAAGCTGATATTGATTTTATCCATTTGCCCCATGTTTTTAATAAATATGGTAAGGTGGTAATTAATTTGTGGCAGGCCCTCACCCCCAGTACTGTTGATGCGATTTCAGGAGTAGGAGGACTCTCCTTCATCCAAACTCCGGGAGTAGGAGGTACCGGTGCTAACATACAAATAAAATAATACTAATGTTAGATTTTCACTCACTGAAAAAACTGGAGCACAGACTTATTCAATCAATCAATTTATTTGTCACATGCAATATCGTCAGCTCATTCAATTTGTACATTAACATTCACGTTATTCACCATAAAGCACACGCCTCCTGCTTTTGTCTTAGAGTCCTCTGTTCTGTCAGATTGGTATATAGAAAAACAGTCACAGTTGGTGCTGTCCACTATTCCAGGATTTAGCCGAGTTTCACGGACATTACAGTTCCCAATATTACGTTGGATACTAATGCGAGCACGGAGATCATCCAGCGGCAGCTCATCGTCCAACTTCTGCACACTGGCTCGTACAATTAATCACAAAGCAAGCCATAATATTTGTTCGATATGTGCAAGAAAATATCTCCAAAAGGCACCAACACCACAAACACGGGCTAGAGACTAAGTTTAGTGACTCAAATTAGCTGAGGTGACATCTAGCAGACGGCTGTGAAGGCACCCACCTGTCACTCAAAGCAGCCACACCCTTAATTATGATACTTATAAGCCTTAATATAATTTAAATGGGTGAGTTGTATAAAAATTCACCCCCCCGCACAGTTGTCATGAAAGGGGAAATTAGCTACAGAAACCAAAACCATTTTTTTGTACCAGGCTGTAAACATGTTTATTTCTTCTGTAAATTTCGTCATTTTAACATGGGGGTCAATGGGGATTGACTCGCTTTTGCAGCTCGACGTGGCCATTCGATGAACTGCAGTTTTTGCACTGGCTATATTTTTCAGCCTCGGCGGTTGTGTTGTGTGGGACAGACCTGCCTACTACTGGGTTGCATGTGAACACGCACTTTGCTCAAAAGTGCAGGTGTGGATATTAGGATAGACCTATGTGTTGCAGGCTTTCTGACACTGAAGCTTGACTGTCTGTAGCCCATTTTGCTTGAATAATATGGATACCGTTGAGGCTATGTTCTTATCTACTCTGACTTGTGTGGTCATCAGAATTGTACACATATAAGCTACGTCTGTGGTAAAATTCTACTACAAAAATATAATGGTCCAAAATATACGTTTTATTATAACTAAATCTGTCTTTCACCACAGCATGTTCCTTTCGTCTACAGTGCATGTTACTGGTAGAAGAAGAAGAAAAGATAGGGATAGAAAGAGAACACAGTGTGAGTGCACATACAGAGGGAAAAGGCAAAAACTTGGGAGCAAGTAATATGATCTAAAATGAGGGGAAATAGTGATAGAAAAGTGAAGAATCAAGACAGATGGGAAAGAGTGGTAGATAGAGTGGAGGAGGAGGAGGAGGAGGAGGAGGAGGAGAAAGAGCGGAGTTGATAATTGTGTGTCTGACAGAGGGAGAGAGAGAGAGAGAGAGAGAAAGAAGAGGTAGAGTTGCTAATAGTGTGTGTGATGTTGGTATTGATCAGTCACACAGACAGAGAGGTGGGACGTGACACCATGACCTGACACTATGGCTAATCGAAAACTAATTCCCCGTCTCCATCATCATCATCTTCATCGTCATCATTGTCGACATTCACAATCTACACACACGTTTACAGCTGTGATCGGCTATTGTCCAGCAGCTATTATCTTTGCTAAGGTTTCATCTTATGGAGCAACTTGTAGGTTAGAGACCCCAGTGAATCAATGTGTAGGAAAATGATGTAGAAACTACATTTAAATATATATATATATGTATTGTTATATTGTTATATTGTTATATTCATTAATTACAATTGACCCATTTAAAACGAAAGCACAGTACATACTCTGTATATACTTTATATATAGGTGCTATAGTATGTTTATTATACTAGATGCAACAAAACATAATACCTGATTCTAAACGACTTGCGTTTGTCATCCGCCACCGTGACAGCAAGTGGACTTTTATGATTGTATTTTACAGACTTTCTTGGCAAGGAGGATGGTGTCACGGCCAGGCACAGGGGAGAAGGCTACCAATGAAACATTAGGTAAGATACAAAGTTTTGTTTTGACAACTAGTAAATTACCGTTAAATTGCTCCGATTGAGTCTGTGTCTCAGAGCCAGGTTTGGGTCTGACATTTCTCGGTTCTCGGATCCCAAATTTCAAATAATAGATGGGTTCGGTTTCCTGGGAGGACATTCCCGGGCACTTTGGGGTTCGGGCATTAATCTGTACCTCTACAGCATGATCGATAACAGATTGAAACGGATCCATCACAAAGATTTGAATCTCAAGTCAGCAGAGTTCTACTTGCGGATGCACGTCATGATGCTCTAAAAGGGATCTCCCCTGTTAAAGGGACTGTTTGTAAGAATCAGAAATTGGTTGTAACAGCGACACCTGTGGCCGTTAAGTCAACGAAAGTCAGCGTCCTGTTGCTAGCGCTCGCCCATGTGCACATGCTACCTGAATGTGAGCGAGCATCCGTCAAAACAGTGTAGCGATATCACTCTATATTTCACCTGCTTGGCAGTGATGTTAGCTGACCAGACGAAGGCCTCTCCATGAATCAATGCTGATCCTAGTGTTCCTGCTTCAGCCTACCGACCGCGGCCGGAGGTAACAGGGGAGACACCGGCACCCGGTCAGAGACGATAGCGTTTCTCGCTGCGGAGCCCCGTCACTTCTCAAGACACGGGAAACCTCTGTTGGTCTGGAGGAGCTGCAGCAGTTATTTCTGCACAAACGTCCACTGTACATTCACTAGATATTCTCAGAGCTAAACTAACTCTTCTGTAGTGTGGAGTGTGTACGAATGCACGTGAGCAGGAGCGAGATGTGAGTGAAGGCAGGCAGAGGAATGGAGACTCCAGTCCCGGAGACCAAAGCTACGGTCTCCCCCGCGTCCTTCGACCGCGGCCAACACTGTTTAACAGACGGGCTTCACTAGATACAACTTTGCGGTTTTGGTGCTTCCGTGTAGTTTGTGTTGGAGTCTTTTCTGAACAGCGTAGCCACACACGAGCGCGCATGGGACACCGACCCGGATTGATTTATACATGTAAGAAGTTACAAACAGTCCCTTTTATATATATATTATACTATATACTCTCTCTCTCTCTCTCTCTCTCTCTCTCTCTCTCTCTGCTGTCTGTCTGTCTCCATCTCTCCATTAGTGAAGGTGTCTCTTCAGGTCGATGTTTAGCGGGGTGACAACTGGGGACGCCCACTTCACTGTAAACATCCAATCATAGACCTTATGACTCCCAGCTGACCTCTGACCCCTCTCCACACTCTGTGTGTGTGTGTGTGTGTGTGTGTGTGTGTGTGTGTGTGTGTACGTGTGTACGTGTGCGTGTGTGTGTGTGAATCTCTGAGCACACATCAGACTGAGAGCACTGAGTGATTACGCTGTCAATAAATGTGTTTATTTGCCGGGGGCGGAGTGGAGCTTCTCTTGGAGATGAAAAGGCGTTTTGAAGCACTTTGTTGCGAGGCGGAGTGCAGACGTATGCTGTAATCAGATCGCTGTCTGAAGAACAATGTATGGTCAAAATAATGAGCAAAAATCACAGGGTAAAAACCTTCAACACAATCAATGTGACTGACAGCAGAGACGGAGAGAGAAGCAGAAAGATGAAGGCCTTCTGCCGAATTCAAAAAGACTTCAATCATCTCAGTGGACATTCATTGGCTTCTACAGCCACTGTGACAACATTGTGAGTGAGTGAGTGAGTGAGTGAGTGAGTGCATAGGAGTCTCCTTCAGTCCACTAATTAGATATTTTTCAGTACAAGTCACAGAGAAGGAGAGAAGCTAAATAAAACCTGTCTTTAGCGATGTGAAAAGCCATGACTTTAATCATCAGCTTGTCTTCTCACCATTGGCTTTTACTTCAGTTTTGTTCAGGAGAATGACTTGCAAAGGTTGGATGAGGGAAAGCAATACAAGTGAATAAGATTGATGGCAAGAAAGTGCCGTGCAGAGTGCAGTGTTCACTGCTAAAGGACCGAAAGTTTACCCGAGGACTTATTTCTGGGATACCAACAGTTGTTACAGCAGACCAAATTAAAGATAATTTGGAAGGTGAAAAAGTGTTGGAAGTAAAACAACCAGAGAACAACTAGAAATGGAGAGAAATGTGACAGCCTGTCTCTCATGATCAAGTTCGATGAGCCTAAACTACCATGTAAAGTGTATATAGATACGTGAGTTATGAGGTTCTTCCACCACTGAGATGCTTCAAGGGCCAAAAATATGGCCACGTAGCAGCAAATTGCAAAGGCAAGCAGAGATGTGCTAGGTGTGCAGGCGAGCATGAGTATGGGAAATGCAAAGAATGAGCTAAGCTAAAGTGTTGCAACTGTGGAGGAGAACATAGTTCAGCCTATCAAGGGTGCGAAGTCAGCAAGAAAGCAGCAGAGGTGCAGCAAGTTAAAGTCTCCCAGGGGGTTTCATATGCTGAAGCAGTGATGACAGCGTCTAGGTAGACAGATGTCTCTAAATCAGAGAGCAACAACAGACCCCATGGGAGTTGTGATAAGTTGGCTGTGAAGAAAGATGTGCTAATTGTGAGCAAGAATTAATTTGTGCTGTTTATGGTAGATGTGATAAATTGCTCAGCACAGACGAACAAAAAGACAGAAAAGATAAGATCATACAGTGTGTTCCAATCCACGTACTTCCTGAAGTACACTTCAATGTATGCACTGTGTGCACTCTGTACTTACCTGAGTAGTGTGTGAATTTCAACGGGGTAGGGTCGTCTCAAATCGAATACTCTGCGGTGCACTGACCAGAAATGACGATCGCAACATTTCACCGCGGCTCGCTACCCGCCAAAATATCTCCTTCTTCTTCGGGGTTTTACGGCAGCTGGCATCCTTTGTATTGCACTGCTGCCTCCTTCAGGTTTTACCAGTCCACTACCCGCCAAAATATCTGCCTGCTTTGTTGATCAAGAATACACAGAAAATGAAAACAAAGTGGAAATTACGTTTCCAAGTCGTCGCCTACGCCTACGATGTGTCCTCCTGTGGGCTGAAAATGCACCGGTATGTTTACGTATTGTTTTATTCTGTTATCTACGTACCCCATAGACATCTATGAGGTACGTTGTACAGCACCGCAAAAGCTCCTGCATCATCTGCCACCATTGTCAAATGTTTGAATAGTGGTCGTGGTCCCGCCCCTTTCGCTACGTCGCCAAGATGGCGACAATTGAGTGTGAAAAGTGTCCAGCGTTCGTCACTCAATGATTTGAACGTTTTGAGTACAACATCCAGGTACTTCGAGTGCACTGCATTTTGCCATACATCACAGTGTGAACACAGTTATGCACTCAAAATAGTAAGAGTAAGTACGGAAGTATGCGGATTGGAACACACTGATAGTGAAATCAGCTGAAACATACCTAGGAATCATAGGACTAAGCTGGGAAACTGTGGAAGAAATGCTAAGTGAAGGAACATCTAACTCTCAGACATGGGGTGGTGGCTCTTCATGATCTTAGTTATTACCTCCGCCAGGGCCGAAGACCTAGGAAGGGGGTTATGTTTTCACCCGCGTTGGTTTGTTGGTTTGTTTGTTGGTTTGTTGGTTTGTTTGTTTGTCCGTTAGCAGGATTACTCCAAAAGTTCGCAATGGATTTGAATGAAATTCTTCTGAGGAGTGGGGTGTGGTACAATGAACAATCCATTAGATTTTGGTGGCGATCCGGATCATGATACGGATTCAGGAATATTTTTAAGGATTTCGATCAGCCTGAGCATTAAAACCACAGGGTATAACACATGCGCAGTGTAGATGATGACGCGTTGATGACGCGTGATCCCGCCTCTTTCTGACAGCAGAGAGATACGTGTGTGGATGTGTGTGCGGGAGCTGCTGGCCGTCCGCGGTGAGAAAGAAAAAAGCGGTAGATGACGGGATGAGAGACAACGTAGTGTAACGTTATACAGACATAAAAAGGCTGCTGAATGAGAGAGGCATCCGCCGATACGTTACACGGAAACACACCGTGTTAAAAATAAGCCGACCAATTAAAAGTAGAAATAGAGCATTTAGACAGCTAAAAGCCCTTTAGCACTTAATTGGCAACAGTTCGGAATACAATTAGAAAAACGTACATACTGGAGACAATACTGCAATAAAATTGGGAGAGAAACTCAGCTGTCGGATGTATGGGGGAATGATTAGGAGAATGAGTGGCATAAAGACCGACTTTGGTATACCAGTGCTGACTAGCAGTAACACAAATGCAGTTAGTAGTGTAGATAAGGCAGAACTGCTCGCAAAGACATTTATAAAGATCCACAGCTCAGGAAATGCACAAAACCCAGGAGATACAGAAAGAAGGTCTACATCAGGAGAAGACCTAGATTCACCATTTAGGAGAGCAAAATCGAAAGTACTGGAAACCTCACCAGGGAGATAGAATCTGTTATAATGTGTTAGCTCATATGAAAGACAACGCACTTGAAGCAGTATTAAGATTGTTCTACATGATATGGGATACAGGAATAATCATATACAACGCCTGCGTGGTCAGTACACTGCTGTACGGCAGCGAGACATGGACAACCTACAGCAGACAGGAGAGACGACTCAACTCCTTCCATCTAAGAAGCCTCCGCCGCATCCCAGGCATATCCTAGCAAGACAAAACAAGCAACATCGAGGTTCTGACCCGCGCTGGCCTCAACAGCATGCACACCCAGCTCAGACAGCGCAGGCTGCGCTGGCTGGGCCACATATGTCGCATGGAGGATGGTCGCATCCCCAAAGACCTCTTCTATGGAGAACTGGCAACTGGGAGCCGAACAACAGGCCACCCCCACCTGCGCTTCCAAGATGTCTGCAAGCGAGACATGAAGGCCCTAGACATCGACACCAAGTCCTAGGAGGCTCTTGCGGTTGACCGCACAAGGTGGAGAAGCACCTTGCACCAACACCTCATGACAGGGGAACAAAAACTGAAGGACACAGCGGCAGACAAGAGGGGCCGCAGGAAAGAACACAGCAACGCAGGCAGACCAGAAACCACACACAGATGCGACCTCTGTGAACGAGACTGCCACTCTCGCATAGGGCTTTTCAGTCACAAGAGACGCTGTACCAGACAGCCAGATCCGTAGGATGCGCCAACCATGGTCACACCCTGGCCGACGGAGGTCTATTATTGTTAGTGGGGCGTGCCTCCTCCCCGCAGTGAGAACTGCTCGAGGCGTTGGTGAAGGACCCCTTTGAGCCTCTAGAGTGTAAAATCCTGACCAATATATATTTCTGGTGGCAGTGTGGAGACCCTCATGTGGGCACAGTAGGGTGAATGATTGGTTTTCGGGCATAGTGATTCTCCTTGAGTCTGGCATCCTAGGGATACAGATAGGATATTCATTATTCAGAGATTTTATAAAAACAGAGCGTGTGAGCTATAACACTAGTTATTTTACCGTTGGGGGCACTGGAGTCTCGCCACCAGTTCAGGCTTTTAAGAGGCTCATCACTCTGTGGTCGCAGTAGATAGCGTATATGATGTTAGACTGTGATTGCTTCTGAAGACGTCTGAGCTTTTCATTACATGACAGAGGCCATCTTCTAGTTTGTGATGGACTGAAAGAGAAATTATTTTATTTGAAGGGCTCACCAGCAATCTTGGGTAGTGGGGAAGCTTTTTTTCAAGATGTCAAAGTGGTCCTTTCAGCAGTTTTATTAACCACATGCTTTGGAGGGTTCTCATTCCCAAATTATACCTGTGGGGGGCCTCTTCATTTAATGAAAAGACATGAAAGACCAATTGAGTCAATACTGGTTGAGTGGGAAAGCATTCAACATTAACGCCCACGCGAAAAAAAAAAAACAGAAACCAAAAGAGTATATCAATAGGGATTAAACAATCAAGCTTCTGTAATCAGATTTTTTTAAATTGCAGACTAAAGAAGAACCCATGATTATCTAAAAAAAAACAACATGAAAATTAAAAAAAAAATAGATCATAATTGATAGCTCATCAACATTAGCACTGGAGATGCAAAATACTCTGGTCTCTGATATAAGACACAAATTACTCTTCAAAGCAGAGTATTTTATATTTCTTAAAATAACCTGTGGTCTATCTGTTCACAGTGTTAATAGTCAATAAGAATTGCAACCTTGATCTGATTTCATGCTGCACATAGCACGAGTAGTTTTCAACACAGCAGCAGAGCACAGAAAGAAAAGAGTTAGCTACCTCACTAAATTGTAGGTGTGGAGCCGGTCGCCTCTTAATCTAACAGTTCACTACAGTTGCTTCTTCTTTTTCCATTACTCCCTTGCAAAACATTTAAGTGATCTGCTGACAAAAAATGACACATTTTGGACACACTGTATGCCTGTGACTGCTTCACAATAAAAGCCACACCTGTTTCATCCGTTTCAATGTGAAGCAGCAGTAGTAGAAAATGTTGAAATGTTGGAAATGTGCAACACATTCTCACTCCCAACTTGTCAAATACCGCCGCTTGGTCAGTGCCCTTCGGCATCAGAGACCGACGCACGGGGTACCCCTCTTGAGTTACTTTTGGACGGACCACGGACGGCGTGGGGTATTTGACGAGTTGGCAGTGAGACCGGGTTGCAAACTGAGGTTGATAAGGATGAGATCAAATTACAAACAGTACTGCAGGATTACGTGCTGTGTTGTTTCCTGTGAATGCCTTGAGCTTGTGGAGGCAATCTGAATCCAAAGCAGGAATACATAGAGAGGTAATTACAGAATGCAAATATGTTGAATGTGTCAGGTGTTGGAACAGAACACGCAGAGAGGACCCAAATTGAAAATCCAAAATGCTGGCAGGTAACAGCACAAACAAGACTCCATTCATGACGGATGACGGACCGACAAAGACATAAGGAACTGAGGTGGTATAGTATAGTAATAGTGACTGACTAACTGGGGAAGTGAGAACAGGTGAGCAGGAGGTGAGGCGAGTGCAGGACTAATGAGGGACAGGTGAAACTGATCAGGGCAGGACAGATAATCAAAAAAGCGGGAAACAAACAAAGGCGGAAGTAAAACCAGATAAGACACGGGAGGAAAGGACTTTCAAACTAAAACAGGACACAAACTCTAACAAAAACCCAGGACCAATGTTCTCAGTGTTATGTATAGGAGGTTTGTGGTCCCTCAATACGTGTTCAGACCAAGTGTGCAGTAATTAATGATTCAACATTTTGACACCTCAACACACTTTCTCTTCTCTCTCGCTCTCTCTCCCTTCACACACAGTGATTATACAGTAAAGACAACTACCGCTGAACAGTAATTATAGACAACCTGAGAAGGTTATCTCCACCCATCTTCTCCTCTCCTTTCCTCCACCCCTTTCTCCTCTCCCCTTTTCCCTTTCCTGTCCTCCCCCTCACTTCTCTCCTTTCCTCCTTTCTTTTCCTCCTCTCCTGCCCTTTTTCCTTTTTCTCCTCTCTGTCTTCTCCCGCTTTACTCCATTCTTGTCTTCTTCTTCATGCTGTCCTCTTGTTGTCAACAATGCAACATCATTATGACATCATCTACATAGACGGTGAAAAGAATAAGTCTCTCATTGTACACACACACACAATTTGACATAAATTATATCCAATGTAAAGCACTGGACCTCCAGTATGTAGTAATTATAGGCAGACAGCAGTTCTATCTATATCAGAACATTAATTACACACTGACCTGGTCCGTGTGTACTAGGTCTGATTCTGCAGTGTGTTGTGTATAATAAGGACATACTTCTTGGGACTATTTTTGAGCAATTTAGCTTAACTTAACCTAACCCTGGCTGCGGTTCCTAATCACTTTTCCTTGACCTCGATGGAAAACGTCATGAGGTCAAGGAAAGATGAGAAGGAGGATTCAGAAGGACTTAGGAAAACACCACCGTGGTGTTAAGAGAATCCGACTGCACTTTCACTAGGCTCTGTAATTATGATGCGACGGTGGCGGATGTTAGTGACGTGAGTCTGTCGTTGTGAAACTACAATGTTCTGAAGATGGACTACAAAAGGCACTTCTTCCCCGCTATGCGTTCATTTCAATGACAGGCTCCTTCACCCGCGGTGTGTGAAAGAGAGATACCACAGCTCTTTCTGTTGCTGTAACACTTTACATTAACATATAATAAAGGATCATCTGACCTTAAATGTGGACAACCGGTGAAAAATAGCACTTCATTACCAACGTTGGAATTGAAATAAGCAAAGGAATATATGATAAATATTGAGTTAATTGTTCGAGTTATGGACAAGGGATAGGACCATATATTTATTCTAACTTCTTTTCGGACATGTAATATTCACTTATGTTGATTATTTGTTAATTGATTGTTTACTGTTCATTTTATTTGTTACTCTTGTTTTGTTTTTTCCTGAGGTATTTGGTACATGTTTGAAATAAATTATTAATTAGAAATAAAGTGAAACGAAATGGTTGTCACTGTCCACTCATATTAAACATGAATCCCAATTAGTGTATGAAAATAATATGCAAGATAAGCATATCGTTTGTTATTATGAACGACCGAATGGTGCGTCGCTTTATATGCTGCGGCTGCAAGGAATTGTTGGATGCTATTTTCCTTTTTCTTTGCTAAAGGATGGTCCAGTGTATCCTCTGCTAAAGGAGATAAGAACGGAAGCATTGAAGCTCCTTTCCTCAGCATTTGGAGAGTTCAAACAGCTCTTATCATGGCTGCTACTGGGATACTTCCGGGTAATTTTACTCCATTAGCAACCTTCCTGAGTAAAAAGGACTATTGGACAGCAGCCCCTAACTTCTTCTTCTTCATTGGATTTAGCAGACTAGATGCTGCTATGGCGTATTGCTGCCCTCTACTGTTTAAAATGATCCTCTTAACAGTTACTTAAATTCTTTTGTAACTGTTAAGATGGAGTATCTGCACAGTGTAATACTGTGCAGATACTCCATCAGTTTCTTCATTTTAGTCCAGTTATCCAGGTTGAGTAATGTGCTCAGGGTAAAAACAGTTCTTCCACTTGCTCCCAGGTCTCTGAACAGCTTTCTTCTTTGATGTGAGTAGTTGTTGCTCTGTGTGAGGATGTGTCTCCCCGTCTCTGAGTCTCCACACTCACACTGACCATCTGGATGTTTCCCAATCAAAGCCAACCCACTCCTGAGCCCACAATGCCCTGCAGCCTCAACCAGGTTATGATTACTGTTTCTTTTCTATCATCTTTTCTCTGCCATATTTCTTTGACTGTCTTGTTTATGATTGATGTATATTCTGATGGTCCGTATTGTATTGTAGGGCTATTCCTACTTTATCCACAAGAGCAACATTCTTTGCCAAGTAATCTGCTTCCTCATTTCATTCTACACCCAAAGAAAACCCACCTCACACCCTGTTCTGTGAATTCTGTATAGTGTTTAATAAATCTCTGTCAGCTGTCTTGTGGCACCCAGGTGAACAGCTGACTATATTAACTATGAGTGCCGTCCATATCCATGTGACACAAATCTCCCAAATCATCACTATCACATAATAATAAATGACATAATAATAAATGACAATATCACAAACACTAACGAATACACTTATTTCTATTAGCCTGCATTCAAATATGGTATTTTAATACCATAAATAGGGGGTATTAAAGTAAAGTATGACATATAGTCTGATGTGTGCACTGTACTTCATGGGAACTTGGAGGTGGGCTGTCAATTGGGGCCCAAATGCATTTTTCCCCCCTGGGCATCCTAACAGGTTAATCCAGCCATGGCTATCTATGAAACTCTGTGAAACTGACGTCTTCTCACAATGCAGTAAATAAATATATGATTAATTTCTGCCATTTTAGGGATTTCCTCTTCAGTTGTAAAGTTATATTGAAAATATTTTTAAAAGGTAAATAAACACAATGCTTACCCGATCTGAACTGGTCCAAACAGAAGTGGTGGCAGATCCTAACTTCAAATGTCCAGCAGATGGCGATCTAGTACAACCTGAATTCTTTTTTAACATCCCTCTCATGTGGTGTTTCCTCAACAAGGTCAAGTAAAGAAAACACAGAACTTAAATTTTACAAAAATAAATGCAGGATTTTAAATCACACAGAAATGTGTCTTCAGTCAGTTACTGAATATGTAAAACTGTTTGGCCAACATTTTTCTTAGGTTATCTCTTTAATTAGAAAATCCCATACTAGAAAAAAAAAGACCACCAATTAAGACCTCCTTTTCTATTTTTACCATTTATTGAGGGGAACACACACAATGCACTTACTGTTTGATGGATCCATAGTAAGGCTAATCATAAAAAAAATATCTGGGTAAAGCTTTGTCTACTCATAACTATATTCATTTAATAAAACTCTGTAGAAAGAAATGTGTTGTCACTGTTTGATATTTCCAGTCTTATATTTAAAATGCTGCTTAGCGTAGTTGCATTAACCTGATAGGAAGCCCCAGGGGAAAATGAGTTGCTGGGCTCTGTTTACTCCCAGTTCTTCCACACCGTGAACAAGGACAAATTAACCAGTTATGGAGTTCCGGGGCTCAAAGGACATGTTGAACCCTCGGTTCCTCCCACTCACTTTGCAGTGTATACTGTTGCCTTTAAGTACATATCACTTACGGCGTGCATTGCAGACACATGACAGCTCCATGCACATGGTACCTTCAGTCCCAGAAATGGACACTGGCTCTAGAGAGGGCATTTCACAATTTTACGTCACCTGAAGGCCACCGTATAGGTTGTCTGACGCGCTTGTAAAAACCGTGGTATGAGCCACCGAGTGCAAAACCGCCATCTAAATTTTTTTTCTCCTAAAGTAGGCATCCCGTCGCCATTTTGTTTTTTGGCAACCAGAAGTGACAAATGAGGGAGGAGCTAAGCACAACCGAACACCGAATAAGACATTGTTAGGTAAACAAATGTTACAATTAACTTTGATGAACTGAAAACACTGTGAAAGGGTTCAAGTTGTAAACAAAAACACGCATTGCCTACCCTGCTTTATCATCTATTTGACCCTAAATGGGACCATAATCTACAAAATGAACATCGTGCTGTATTGAAGAAGACTTGAAACTAGCGATTAAGACCATAAACTCATGTTTACAATGTTTACTGAGGTAATAAATCAAGTGAGAAGTAGCCTCATTTTCCTCATAGTCTTCTATAAAAAGTCGTTTGATCAGAGTTTGCGAGTAATTGACAGCCGGCTCTCATAGACAGCAGCTGGACGGCAGACCTCCGATCAGCTCTTACTGCTTGTTTTCCTCCGGTCTGTGAAATCTTGCAGATAAGATAAGATAAGATAAGATAAGATAAGATAAGATAAGATGAACCTTTATTAATCCCTGGAGGGAAATTCAGATGTCAAAGCAGCAACATCAGCAAACAGAGTGAATCACAGGAGAGGTAAAGGTATACAAAAATGATAAAGACAATAATAGAGATATAAAAGATACAGAGTGAATGGGTGAACATAGTGTGTACAGTCCGTCAATAAATAAATGTAGAATGTGCAATAAATAAATGATGTAAATGTAAGATGCCATTAGGAGCACCGGAGAACACAGAGGCACATGATTTATTTTCAGATTACCTGCCTCATGTACTACTGTCACGATATAGCGACTGTTTTATAAAAAATATTTTTTAATTTGCTCTAATCTGGCCTACTTCAGCTGTAGTCTAATTGCTACCCGATAAAATTGTACCCAATAACATTTTACGTTTGCATTCCCAACCCGTATGAGCAGCCAGTGTTGGCCGGATGTGGGTGACTATAGGTTGAGCAAGCGGTTTTAATTTGAAAGTGCCGACCGGAAGCTGTCACGTTAAACGCGGTGAGCTTGACGGTGATTAAGTGAACGTTGCTCTGCTGGCTGCATGCGAGAAATCTGTTCACTGAACCAACGTTTTATGAACCAGACAAGACGCTGTTAACACCAAGCCTGATGGAGTGACAGAGGAGCTGGACAAGGAACTACACTGACTGCTTTATTCCTCTCAGGAGCCTCTCTGCTTCTCTTATCTGGAAAAAGGACAGACTTTGTGTCAGCTGGGTGAGGAGAGAGGACACCAGGACACCGGGACACCAGAGAGACACCAGGACACCGCAGCAAACATGTACGTTGGTTCATTTAAAAAGCTCTTCTCATATGTGACTATAGCTACTCCTCCACGGTGTTTATCCTGTTTATCTTCTCTGGCTTAGTCACCGTTAACCTCCTGTGTGTGGTTAGTTAGGGGGCTTATAGCTGTTAGGTTAGCCCGGGACATCTTCTCTGTCTCGGTTAGTGGTTGTCTCTCTAGCAGCCTCTCTGCTGCTGCAGTCCTGTCCTCTGTCCTCCTCTCCTCTCTGTGGATAAACCAGAGAGACAAACCCGACAAACAGATCTGTTAATGCTGCAGGTCTGGTAGCTTTGAGCTGCAGCTTCCGTTCAGCGGTGGCAGTGAGATGTCACCTTGTGGGTTTGATTCCATCTTCTGTTCTTCCAACAAAACATAAAGTCACAGTGAGAGGCAGCAAAGCACACACACAGAACTGCTTTACATAGAAATGAAATGGAAAAGTGTGTTTGTGCCTTTTTTGTGTATGTGCTTGTGGCATGAGATGTGGTAAAGGACAGTGTCCCAAGTTTGCATGAGCAAAGCTTCACAGGACTGGGAGCATTCTGCAGTGTGGAGCTGAAGACATGGTGTTGTTGTGCCTTTGCATATGGAAATGACAGATTCAGATAACAACAACAATAACCTTGTGTGTGTGGACCATTTGAGTAGGGTTGGGATAAACTATTTTATCACTGAATTATTATTATTTATAGTTGTTACCATGTACAATATGTTAATGTCTATTGTTTCTAAATGTGCCCATTTTATTTTGTTGTGTGTTATACAGTAGATGGACTGGATTTTTAGAACTTTTCAAACAAAAGCTTGCATTTAACTGCATGTTCTTAGAAGTCACATCAGGTAACACTGCAACAACCAACCAAACATTTATCTTTTCATTACCTCCGCCAAGGCCGAAGGCCTAGGAAGGAGGTTATGTTTTCACTGGCGTAGGTTTGTTTGTTGGTTTGTTGGTTTGTTTTTTTGTCTGTTAGCAGGATTACTACAAAAGTCTGTGAAGGTTTAGAATGGAATTTTTTTGGAGGGGTGGGGTGTGGCACAATGAACAATCCATTAGATTTTGGTGGCGATCCGGATCATGATCCGGATTCAGGAATTTTCTTAAGGATCCACATGCGCAATGTAGCTGATGGCGTGTTGATGATGCATGACCCCGCCTCTTTCCTTCAGAGAGAGAGAGACAGAGAGAGAGCGGGTAACAACTGTAGATTCGGCGTTTTTTCACATTGAACTCTGTGAAATTAGAGTTGAGTTCGACCAAAGCACACTTGATGATTGTTGGAAAGAGTAACGACGACGGTTTAGGTGAGTTTGACTTTGTTTCTGTCCAGTTTGAATGAAGTGTTTTACGATGCTCCGCTACCTACAGCTGATCTCAACATAAACAAAAATACAGTAGATGATGGAGCGAGCTGAACGGAGAGGGGGGCAATTGTACTCGGGTAGCTTGGCTTAGGTCTGCGCTCTCTGAGGGCCATTCTAGTTGTCAAAATGAAAATATGTAATACACTGTAGTTGGGTCACATTTATCTAAAAAGGACCATATTTGATTTAACAACATTTGATGAGAATAGTATCATAGGAGGGACGTCATTTCATTAAAAAAGACTGACTACCTCAATAAAGTCACAAACAAACACTGATGGTGAATTACATTAGATGACTATTATAAACCTTTAAATGATTTATCAATTAAAAAAAATGCCAAAAATGATCTGTTTCCAGTCTCAAATATGAGGATTTGCTGCTTTTTTCATTTCAAATAATTGTAAATGGAATATTTTGGATTGTTGGTCAGATCAAATAAGTAATCAGAATACATCACTTTGGCCTCTGGTATCTTGATGATGGGGATTCATCATAAACTCTGACATTTTAGACTAAATTAATCATTTAATTTTGCCCCCCCTGAGTTATAATACCCGACAAGCTATCTGTCTCCAGATGGAGTGACGCATTCTTGGCATAGCTCTGAAATACAGCACATACTCCAGTAGTAGCACTCTGCCTGCAGAAACAAACACACACGCACAGTCCTGTTTGATTCTGTTCCAAATGTTGCTGTAATAGGTGACAAAAACAAACTCGGCTGAGGCTGACTGTGGGAATGCCCCTTCCAAAACCACATGCACGCTCCCTCTGTGTTGCTCTCCCTGAGCCAAGTGAACAGTAAATCCATTGTGCCGTCGCAGGGCTCTCACCATTAGAAGACCTAATTCAGCTAATAATAAGGTCTGAGCTAACAAGCTGTATGAAACGGATACAGAGCAGAGGGCAGACACTGTACTCACTCACGTGATTCTCATTTCAATCAACATTTATTGAATTCAACCATAAAGCAAGATGGACCTTTATGGATTGTGGTGCTCATTTTCAACCTTATCTGTGTGCTTGTTTGACATGTTTATTGCACATACGCATTCAGAGGCCTGTACTACGAAGCAGGATTTGTGGTTATCGAGTTATCTTCAGGGTTAACCCTTCAGGGTTTTCCGTCCCTAAAAAGGTGGTTCACTTCTTACCGGGGTAGATCGCCATGGTAACTGATGCTGAACACATAACCCGCTCCGGAGCAATATAAAAGCACCTCCTACTGACCAATCAGAGCTCAGTGCGCGGATCGTATGGTAATATTACACAAATATGAAATATTAAGTTTAAGTCATAATCCAGACTGAAATCAACACAGTTTAAACTGACAAATGCAAGAAGGACAGCTGGCTGTATGCTGTGGGTGTTTATCGCTTTGAATCATGTTTTTATATTTATTTTTTTACTTAATCTCGAGTCCATTTCACACCGCCGGAGACGGTGACACAGCTGAAAGAATGCTGAAATAGTAACACACGCCTTATTCAGTATGTGTCAAAGGGCTTAAACAAGTGTGGCCTATTCATCCATTACACTTCTGAAAGATATTTATAAAATCACTGTCCCATTTAGATGACTTTATCTGACTTTTGAGTGTTCCGTTAAATTAATAAGTCTGTTAATTTACGCATTCACACACATCGCCATTCTTTTGCCAGCCTTCCTACTTGTAGCCTGGATTATGTGTTTAACTTCTTTGTATTTGTCTAATATAGTTTGCTCTTCCATTGTAAAATGTGCCTCTTTACCTGTCTGTCTGCAGGTCTGTAGACTTGTCCATGTCTGTGATTGGTCAGATGCTGCAAACACCGCCCCGTTCATGTAAACGCGCTCCTAGCCAGACTGAGAAACCCTGGGTTGATTTACCGAGTTGACAACCAGCGTCGTAGCACTGTTTAGCGTGATCTTGGTTGTTAGGGTTAGTGAAGCCAGATAACGAGAAGATAAGATGGGTATGTTGAACTCACTTCGTAGTACAGACCTCAGGTGTAAAATCTGGAAAATGTTTGGGAAGATAGATATGATAGATATAACATAATCATGGATGCTTGTCATCTTTGTACTCTGCTCAAAGGCACGTTGCTTTCATCGTGGTTCAGAGCTAGTGGTGCAGTCATAGGATGTGCAGACTGCAGCTCTTCTTGCTTCAAAGTCAAACAAATGAACTTTTCAAACCCTCACAGTTCCATCTGGTGAAGAGAATGGAAACAGAAACTTAGAATGAAATGTAAGGATCACAGTCGGTCTAAAATGACTCATTTACTAAGAACTCCTCATTGTTGTACTCGATTAGTGTAATAATAGGAAGTACTAATACTGTATATGCTGTATACAAACTATGTAGAAAGAAGCATACAGTTTGGTGGACAAATGAAATGTGTAGGCAGTGTAAATTAGGGCTGCATTGTGCTGTGCGCATTCACAATAGTCCCATCGAGTACTTCATTCGACACCCGTCATGTGAATGGAAGTTATGTCTGTGTGTGCGTCCCACTGGCTAGCTCACGGAACTACCATTCCGACCATTTCTCTCTCCCAAAAATTCCTGTTCTGTTCCATCTAAAAAATAGAAGAAAAACATATTCTTGCCAACATCACTACATAACTATGTCAATGCACACTTGAGCAACATGAATGGGGCAGCTGCACCTCAACCGCAAGGTTGGCAGTTCGTTCCCCGGCTCCTGCTGTCTGCTTGTCGCAGTGTCCTTGAGTCCACTGAACACTAAGTTGCTCCCAGGTGCTTTACCTTTATCAGCCCACTGCTCCTAAATGCTTAGGATGGATTATCCCCATTTCACTGATTCTCATGTCTCGCTCCTATATGACAGCAACCTTGTCACCTCGCCTTTGAGTCTGGCTCGTCTTTCTTCTTCTGAATTATGTTAATGTTGTTCCAGCTGATAGTAAAGAGGAAAGAGTATCAGTGAAAACTGAGAGGGGCAGTTTGAAGCGTGCGTGTGTGTATGTACATGTGTTGGCGGACAATAAACCTGCTCTGAGGCCCAAAAAGCAACCTTACATTACCCAGCATACATTCTGTTTTTTTAGACAGCCTTAGCCCTCTGTCCCTCACTTACACATGGTCCTTTGAAGTTAATGACTTCCTCTGCTGGAGTAGACTTCCTCGAAGAGCTGGACAAACCGCCAATTAACACACAAACTCTCAAACACGGGCATAGAAACACTTATATAGACATGCACACACACACACACACACACACACATACACACACACACACACACACACACACACACACACACACACACACACACACACACACACATGCCAGTCTGGACTATTAAAGTTATAATGGGAGTAAATGACTTTGACTCTTCAGACTGACAGTGTTATGAAGCCTGGAGCATTTTTTTAGTCGTGGGGGTGTAAAATAATGGAGGAACCTTTAGGACTATGTTGGTTGTAGGTGCAAGTAACCAAGCAGCCATCACTTCTAAACCTGCACAATAACACTGTAGAGTATGCAAAGAATTTCACTTTGGTGCAGCTTTTGCTGACAGATATGTCAAAGGAGACCTTGTAGAACCTGCTACATGTTGAAATATACACTCATGTGTCAGTTTATTACCTCCGCCAAGGCCAAGGGTCATGAAGGAGGTTATGTTTTCACCGCCGCTGGTTTGTTTGTTTGTTTGACGATCCGGATGGGGGGGAGGACAACTGTAGATTTGATTTTTCACATTAAACTCTGAAATTACAGTTGCGTTCGACCAAAGCACACTTGGTGATTGTTGGAAAGAGTAACAACGACGGTTTAGGTGAGTTTTATTTTGTTTCTGTCTAGTTTGAATGAAGTGTTTTACGATGCTACATACAGCTGATCTCAACATAAACAAAAATAAAATACACATGGTTGATGGCGCAAGCTGAACGGAGAAGGGGGGGCAATCGTACTCGGGCACCTTGGCGGAGGTCTGCGCTCTCCGAGTGCACTTCTAGTTAGAGGTGTTTCTAATATTTTGCACACTGTATTTATATCGATCAGGGAACATTAAATATTAAAAACAACATTCGGTATAATGCTTAATACAGTTTAACAGCATCACAAACTGCAGCCTCCAAAATTAGCACAAAGTTGAATCAACACCTCTCTAAACATTTTTGACACAATCTGAACATTAGAACATGAAGGGAAGATGTATTTGTGTGTTGTTGAATTAGACTCTTTAGCTGGGTGAACCTAATTAAACTACTGAGTGTAGACATGACACATACAATATGTGATCTAGAAGTCTAAAAACTACAACCTTTCAAAAACATTTAACCCAGTTTTGAAAGACACTTAGACATCTCGTCGGCAGTAAATCACCAAAACTCTGCTTTCCCACAAGCCTCTGCTTCGTGGAGTGATGGTGGCATTGCTAGAGAGTGTAACACATGACTCAGCCTGTGGATTGAGTGACACAGAGTAGCTCTTCTCATAAAAATCTAACCAGTGGTTTTTAAAATTGAATGCACGTAAACGTAAGCTTTCAAGCTTAGGATTTTGTCAGGTAGTTTTGGGAGGTATTGTTGAACTAACCATCTAGCCATTATTATTATCATGTCTATTATATTCTATTATTTTTATAGTCGTTTTTGGTATTGTCATTGTTGCTGTGCATCTTTGTGTGTGTCTCTCCCTCTCTCTCACTCTCTCTCCCTCAACCGGTCGAGGCAGATAGCCACCCTCTCAGAGCCAGTTTCTGCTTGAGGTTTCTTCCTTTTAAAGGGGAGTTTTTCCTTGCCAAAGTCACCCAGATGCTTGCTCGTGGGGGAATGTTGGGTCTCTGTAAATTAAAGAGTACAGTCTGGACCGGCGCTATATAGATAAAAATTGACTTGCCTTCTCTTAAGGCCGCCAAGTCAAGCAACGCGTAAAGAGAAAATATAAAAATTTCTCTATACGATATCCAGAGCATTAATATAGCAGCAAACAACTAAACATATAGAGGAGTAATGTCTACCTGAGCAGAGAATGAAGTCTCTCTCCATCTGTGTGTGTTGTAATCCGAGCTTCTCTGTGCTTTGTTGACATAGCAGGGCCGGCCGCGAGTGCCTTTTAGTGCATGTTAGTGCATCTGAGCGTGCACCACTGGCTAGCTCACGGCTGCCACTCTACAACGCTCTCATACGGCGGTTACAGCTGGTAACGCTGTACCGACAGCGTCATTGCGGAAACAGTTAACACTGTTAGTTCTGTCAGCACTATTGCCGTTGTTTGCACTGTTAGCGCTGTTAGCTGTGAGCCGCCAACTCAGCTGTCGCCATGTTGAGAGCCGTGCGGAGGCAATAGAAATGCTCCCAGTCTCGCATTTACCACCTTTAAGAGATAAATTGAAGGATATCAGAAGTCTGACCGGTAATTGTTTTAGAACTAGTCAGCACTTAGGATATTCTTAATGGGAAGACCTCAAACTGTGAACTGATTGTGAGAAGCATTTTGATAAAATTGAAATGTTATGTATTAGTATAGTTAATAGCAGTGGTGAACATTGGGGTGAAACATGAATTATTTTTGTCTGTGGTCAAACCCATTGGAATAGTCATCAGCTGTAAGCACACATGGGCGGAACCTTAAGAAAACATACTGAAGTTGGATCATTGTTATTATCAAACCCCAAGAGTGCTACCTGACATGACCTCTGACTCAGCCGGACACACACATAGCTTGCGCGTCCATGCAGTGGCGTCCTGTACAGAGTGACTCATGCAGGTTCTTTTCACTAATGACAGAGCTGTTGCAGTAATCATACATTGCACAGACTGAAAGAGCTGTTTAGCCCTTTGCTGACCTCCTATCTTTAAACGTAAGTGCGTCTGGGATTGAGGGAAGTTTGCTCATTGGCGGGTTGGTTGCTGTTATTTTCAGTACTGGTCCTGGGCAGCTGTTAACTGTTGAAACTACCTTACTTATTCCCTTCCCTGGAAGGCATTTGCTTTGAAAAGCATTTACAGGAAATGTTGAGTTTGCATTAACCACAAATTTGCATCACACAAGCCCTGCTCATTCTCTCTCATTCTCCTTCTTCAGCCTTACTCATTCCTTATGATGCTTGTTAATTAATAGTGTTATCAGTGATCTCTTTGTCATCACCTAAAGCAGACTGCCTGAAGTTAAGCCCAGGAAAAACCCTGCTCATCTTGTTGGATCATTTATTCCCGTTCATCTTATCTGCCCTGCCCATTCTCTTCTTCTTTGCCATTGCCCTGTCTGATTTAAGAACTTTTTTTGACCTGATACGTTTGTCACAGAGATTGTCTCTCTCTCTCTGTGTGTGTGTGTGTTCTCCTCTCCGCCTCTGGTGGTGAGAGGTGAGAGAGATTATAAAAGGATTACGAGGCCTTTTGCCTGCTGGACCAAAGCCAATGCAACAGATAGGGAGAGAATAACATAGAGTATTTACATGAATCCTTATGCAACAAATGCATAAGTGGATGAACCTTGTTCCACCAATGTCACCATTGTTGTGCATGTGTATTATAGATCATGAAATTATGAGTTTTCAAGGTTTATTAAATCCCAACCTATCAAATGGTTGTCAGAACTCTTTGAGGGCGTGGACTAAACAACTCTGGAAAATGATCACGGCGTCATTTTCTTTGCGTCAGTGCTTGTGAGTTGAATGGTAGACTACCCAGTACACACCACAATGTATTCTACCTGCAATGTGTTCTCTTACATGTGTGAGATTGGTTGGATGATGTCGTGCTGAAGCAGAGCTACGACTAACTTTTGTGTTGCGGTATTATTTTTTTTAACTTTTTTTTTGCTGGGGTTCTCTGAGGCGGCACCTCCGCTGCACCAACAGAGAGGTCTGATGAACTATACTAAGCATTAGAGGTATCTGAAACACTGGAACTGATCCAGGTGAATCCGATGCTCAGTTTGAAAAAAGTGGTGGTAACGAAGAGTGCATACAAAGCAAAGAGGGCAGCGCTGAGGCCAAAAACACTGAGAGTTGCATAGAGTGAAGAAGCATCACTCTGGCTCAAATTCTAAACACATTAAATAAACATTTTACAGCTAAACAGTACACTACAAGATGTTTCTGAAAACATTTGAGGAGAGAAATAAGCGTTACAGTAACAGAATATTGATTCATATTTGATCAGCACTGCCTAGTTTGACCGTTTGGTTGAAGTTAGAAGCACCGGAGGACACAGAGGAACATGATTTCTTTCAGATTTATATTTAATAATTAATAATTTCACGATTAAATATTTGAATCGATTGACATCCCTAATACATACTGATACATGCATGGAATTTAACCAATCTTTAGGAGCAGTGGGCTGCTTTAAAGCGCCCGGGGAACTTGGGGTTCAGTGTCTCGCTCAAGGACACTTCGACATGCACACATTAGGAACTGGGGATCGTACCGTCAACCTTGCGGTTAATGGACGACCCAATCTACCCACTGAGCTACAGCCGCCCCGGAACAGCTAAACATATTCATTGGCTGAAAAGAAACATCGTCTTCACTACGGAGGAGAATGCAGGTAGAGCAGCATTTCCGGTAGGGCGATACGCTGATGATCCACCTCTTTGCCCATTTTTGAATTAGCCTGGGGTTAGCCAAGATGGGGATGGCCAGAGCCACCCACTTTTACTGTAGTTTCACAAGTGCTCTTCAGAAACCTAAGGGTGACATCACGGAGATGTCCATGTGTCGGCATTTCTCCCCAACGTTCTAGTAACAACTTTGCATTTAGAAGAAGATCGGGAGGCGGAGACTTTTCAATTGTGTGGTGTCGCGAGACTACACAGACATACACAGTTAACCAATCAATTATAAGTGATTGAAGTTGAATGAGATCAGTCACCTACGTACACAGCCCTGCCTGCATAACTGTAGCAGCAGAAACCTGCAGATGTACTAAATATGTTGATGATGATGATGATGATGATGATGATGATGATAATGATAATGATAATGATAATGATAATAATAATAATAGTTTGCATTTTTATAGTGCCTGTCAGGGAACAGAAGGATGCTTTACACACGTGGCTGCGAGCGTTCCTGTAGACTCTGGTCTTGTGAACATTTTGGAACCCATTCTCAGTGGTTACCTCAGTGTTGGTCTGAGGCTTGTGTAACATTATCAACAGGTTGTGGTCACAGATTAAACCATCAATACAGCATCTGCTCTGTGTGTCTCCATACCTGCCCATTCTGCAGCTTAACCTTCCATCAAGGGTTAACCCAATGACACAGTTTCCCTGCGTGCACAGCCTGCTCACTGGCCGCAGCACCGTGGAGTCACAGACACCCAGGTACAATCAGCAGCGCTCTCCTAAAGCAGGGATTCTTCAACTACCTTGTGTCATTTGAGAGATTGATGCACAGATTCTGATCTTTTTGAAACATTCAGGTTTAATAACCTTTAATATTCCACAGGAAGTAAAACTGCCACATTTGATGCATTACCAACCTAACTGGAAGACATAACTGAAATCCTCCAATCTATTTATTAATGTAGAGGTTATATTTCAGTATGGTTATGGTGTGACTCTGAAGTATATTAGACTGGCTACAAACTAGTAATTAGCCTGCTGCACTCCAGTGACAGTTAAGCTGCTTATTGGCCAGCTGGAGATTAACCAGAAAGTCCCCACTTCACAGGGGTCCACACACACACACTCACTCACTCAGAGAGCCAGTCATGTGATGCTTAGTGAAGTAGGAACAGTCTGTGAGCTCATTAAGTTCATTCTACTTCAGCAGAATGAAACATTATTAAAATGATTTGTTTTCATCAACTAGTACAGTTCAGTTCAGGGTTTGTCCCTGAAAACCTAAAAGCTACAAGTCACCTAAAGGTCAGGCTGTATAAGATAGAGGGTAAAGTGTTACTGGAGAACATGAGCTAACGGAGCTGACCTTTCCCAACATTAGTATTGAGTGTTGATTTTGCTTTTGTTAAAGCAAAATCAACACATCGTGCTGTTGCTTCACAATAAAAAAATGCCTTCCAGCAAAGAAAATAGTAATACACTTACTTTGCGCAAATAAGTGGTCAGAAATTGGTTCATGCACCGAGTTCAGTTGACTTTCTAGAATTTTTTGAAAAACATGATATGATTGGTGCCATCAAATGAAACTCGTGAGCTCGTGTTTACGACATGGGAAGTCGTGCACACGATATGCTTGGCGTTCAAGTGGTTAAGTCGTGAGAACACCGCTGCTAAGCAACGGCAATATTAACGTTACTGTCGGCGTCTAGAAGCCACAGAGGATAACAATTTATACCACTTTCATACCGATGACCAGGGTTGGACCAGGGTTGGACCAGGGTTAACCTACCAGGGTTAACCTACCAGGGTTAACCTACCCTGGTCCAACCCTCCTTTTGTCAATTCAAACGAAGCCAGTCCACCCGGGTTGAACACTGGTCAGGACAATTCAGATACAACCTGGGTCACACCCAGGAGCAATGCATACCAATTAGCTCAGGTGTTAGAAATGGGCGGGGGGGTTTCACCTCTGGAGGATTATAGAGAGAGGGGATGATGGTGACATCATCAATTTGGGCAAAAACATAAAATGTCCCAGAATGATGCATATTTTTGGGATACAGTGTAAATATAGTACACACAGCATTTTTAGCTTTGTCAAATGTTTAACTATGTTGTATGTATGGAGCTGTAATGTATACAGAAACATACAGATTTACAGGATCTATTCATCAACATGAAGCTTTTTTCCTCTGTCTATCTACAGCACTCATTTATCATATATTAGACTATATTGTGCCATCTAATATGATAATATATGTTATATTTAATGGATCAGACACTTCTGAAGACTGAAATGTATATTTCACTTACTACTCCACCATCCCAACAAAGATTTACTACATATAGTAGACCTATTAAAGTTTTTTAGCTGGACATGTGGCAACTGTTGGATAATATAAGAGTTTGTCCAAACATATTAAAATGAGATTATATTTCATTTAGTTTGCTAATTTCTTGATAATGTAATGAACCAGGGCTGGGTTTGTTACTTTATAACAGAGAGAACAGATGACAGATGGATCTTTTTGCAGGTTTATTTTGAAAGATAAAAAATAAAAAAAAAAGGTAACATTACAAATAGAAGATGTGTAAACATGCTTTATAAATAGATGCGTGTACACTTGGCGGTACCGTGAGGTGGTCGGCTTATTATTAACGCGGTGTGTTTCCGTGTAACGTAACGGCTGATGTCTCTCTCATTCAGCAGCCTTGTTATGTTTGTTTAACGTTACACTACGTTGTCTCTCACCGTCCTCTCATCTACCACTTTTTTCTTCCTCACCGCTGATGGCCAGGAGGCTGCACCTCAATATCTCGCCACAAATCCGTGTTGTTCTCATCCGTCGTTCATCTCCGGTGTGTCTGAAAACATTCCTGCTGCCGTTCCACAGTTTGTTTATGAGCCACGGCGACCTGAGACAGTTGCGTCACAGACTTTGCGCCCTCATTTGCAAACTTAATAGGTTTGTCCCGTTCCGTTTGTTAGCGACCCTGGTCCGTGCAATTCACATCGAAATCGACCCTGGTCCGACCCATCTCTCGACCTGGGTCGATCAACGTGGGTTAACCCTTTCATATACACAACCAACCCTGGTTCAACCCTGGTTGAGTACTCGGTGTGAAAGGGGTATTAGCAAGCTAGCAAGTGGGTAACATAATGCAGTAAATGCAAAGGCATAATGACAGAGGAGAAAGATGAGGCCGTTGGGAATATCAACATTTTCCTCAGACCTATTATAAAATTACGAAGATAAACAATATATGGCAAAAATGACAATTTATTAACTTATTATGCACCAAAAAAAATAACTTTCATAACTTGCACCATTCCTGTCAACATGAAAAAACACGTCACAAGTCGTGAACTCTGAAATTTCAGAAACTTTCCACTTCCTAGGTCATGAATACGACATGAGGGGGCGTTCATATGGGCCCAACTCACGAACACGATAAACACGACCCCATTTGAAGGTACCAGTAATTCATTTGAGCAATTGCACCTGTGTTGTCCCTGCTATGATATACATGGCTGCTGTGACAAGGGCCTATTATAGTATGATAAGGCAATATGTATCATCACAGGTACCCCCTTAACTTATGGGTTAAGACATAGATCTTGAACCGGCCATCCATGGTTTGAATCTGGTTGTGGACCTTTGTTGCTCATCTCTCTCCTCATCTGTCTCTATTATCACTATCTATCAAAGACAAAAAAATGCCTGTGTGCCTTACAATGGAAAATGATGCTTGGACAAGCAACACAAATGTCAGACTTTACCTTTATTGTTTGTACAATTTGCTTTCCAGTTTGCACTTGCAAACAGGAGAAAAGGTTTTAAGGATGAGATGAACCAATGAGCAACTATTAGGGATGGAACGGTTCAGGTAAAAAATCCGAACCGTTTGGTTCACTAGTCACAGTTCGGGGCGTGTATGAATTGTTTGGTTCATTTGAAATAAGTTATGAAGCCAATTGTGTATTTTTTTCATGTAGAGTTTGGCTCCCATTTATTGTCACACTAGAAATCAAGGCCTATGGAAGAAGGCTGGGACAGGGGCGGACATGGGCCTTGAGGTATGGGGTATAAGACATGCGCAGTGTAACTGGAGCTGCGGTCGTGCATTGCTAACGTTACTTGAGCCGCGCTATAATATTCCCTCTCACCGACACTGAAGCAACACAGTAATTCCCGAACAGGCACGACTAGGAATTGTCAAAGAATTGTGTAACACAGCCTACATAGCTCTTACTACAGACGGATGGACATCCAGGGCCACTGAGAGTTACTGAACTGTGACTGGCTGCCCACCACATCACTTCAGAGTGGGAGATAAAAAGTTACGTTTTGCAGACGCGCTGCCTTTATGAGAGCCACGCAGTGAGCATCTCTCTGAAGCACTGACACAAGCTGTGATGGATTGGAAACTGGAGAGGGGCAACAGCACAATCCCTGTAATGTGTTTTATATTTATTAATTATTTTTAAAGAACACAATGGCACCGAAATCCAACCGTATTCCTTTCGAAATCCTGCATTTTTTGAGTGGAAAAACTAATCTTTCAATTAAGATTTGACAATGAAGAAGTGTTTATGTTCGCCATACTTTTGTTAAGGCAAACACTTGTTCACTTATTTTTACCAACTCAGGTCAATAAAGAGCAGGACAAGAGCCCCTAACATTTACTTAATCTCGGATATGGTAACACCCTGGACTGGCTCCAACACAGCATGTGCTTGGCCTGAAAGTAACACTAGGTTACTACTATAGGTAGTTCTCTCATAGACCTGCTGTGGCTAGTTGTGGTTGCTAAGCTATGATTGGACAACTGTTGTTCAGAGGAGGGGTTTAGCAAATGTTAAATATATCGGTCTTATTTGATGACTTCTGGTTGTGTTCGATAGTGCCAGACTTTCTATATCAGTATGTTAAGGTGTAGGTTGTAACAGCTGCAGGAGATCAGCAACACAGATTGGACCAGAGGTTTTTCAGACCAGGGCACCAGAGTCTAAGTGTGAAATTCTAGTATGAAGTATGAAGCAGCACATTGTGGAGCTCTGTTAACATTCCCTGGATAAGGTTATTTTTAACCAAGGAGTAGGAAACAGGTCACACAGACAACCTGATAGAAAGGCTTTAACACTGTTCTTTGATTCTCTGCTGGTCCCAGTCAAGAAATAGTTTGGCTCTTAACCCCCTGCAAAAAGAAGAACTGTTCTTTTCACATTTATTTTTCAAAATGTCAAACCATTACTTTAAACGAGAACCTTTACAGAGATGATGCTATATTAATATACTGGTGAGTCTTAAGATGTGAAACTAGAATGGCACTCGGAGAGCGCAGACCTCCGGCAAGGTGCGTGACTTTAAAAACAGATCACAGCTCACAGCTGGCGGTACCGTGAGGTAGTCGGCTTATTATTAACACATTGTGTTTCCATGTAACGTATCGGCGGATGCCTCTCTCATTCAGCAGCCTTGTTATGTCTATATAACACTACACTACGTTGTCTTTCATCCCGTCATCTACCACTTTTTTCTTTCTCACCGCCGCACCCCGAAGTCTTGCCACACATCCATACACACGTATCTCTCTGCTCTCAGAAGGAGGAAAAAGGCGGGGTCATGCGTCATCAACGCGTCATCAGTTACACTGCTCATGTGTTATACCCTGTGGTCTTTATGCTCAGGCTGATCAGAATTCTTAAAAATATTCCAGATCATGATCCGGATTGCCACCAAAATCTACTGGATTGTTCATTGTGCTACACCCCAACCCTCCAAAAAAAATGTCATTCAAATCCATCACAAACTTTTGGAGTAATCCTGCTAACAGACAAACAAACTAACCAAAGCCGGTGAAAACATAATTGTTCCACACATAATTATTTTAAATTATAACATTATTCAACTTTTTTGCTGAGTTTATATTGTAATAATGTTCTCATAATGTAAAAACATATTACATTATGAACAAAACTGTTATTACGTTATGCACTCTAGGTTTTATTACATTATGTGCTGATAATTACATTATGAGCTTTTTTTACATTATGCGCAGTTATTACGTAATGAGTTGCTACAATGTATCAGTAATTTAATATGAGAGAAAAAATTGGATTGGAGCAGTTGTAGAACGTCTTCTATGGCTTTGGAGGAGTTTTGTCAAGTTTGAGAAAGCTTTGGGCTTGAGAGGAAATGTTTAAAGAAAGCCTGCTTAACAAACCGGTGCATGGACTTTAAAAAGATGTGTGCCTTTACCAAGCAGTAAGGGTCTAACAAACGGATTATTCAAAATGCATTATGGGAAGTGTAGGATCCAGTGTTTTTAGAGCTAGGCCTATATTATGAACTAAAAGTCTGGATATCTTGGCCTCTGCTGCATCAACCAATACTAAT
Source organism: Sebastiscus tertius (assembly GCA_916701665.1). Taxonomy (NCBI): domain Eukaryota; kingdom Metazoa; phylum Chordata; class Actinopteri; order Perciformes; family Sebastidae; genus Sebastiscus; species Sebastiscus tertius. The sequence goes on from CAKAOH010009773.1 coordinate 40,194, forward strand.
TTGTTGGTGCACTTTTCTAAATATATCTTTTACTGAACAGGTTACAGGAAGAGAAGTGTTGACGTGCGTGCTCTTGGTATGGACAGTGGGTCCATGTTTTTTCTTACACGCTGTGCCAGCCTCCATGAATCTTCACTGAAGTTTTCTGGATTCTTCTGTTTATGAAATCCTCCCTTACTGCTGCAATTTGGTCTCTCTTTCTTTCTTTTTTTCTCTCTCTCTCACTGACTGTTGCCAGCATGTACTGTAGTGTAGATATCAAAATTTCAACATTTGTGTGTACATCCATTAACATGTAATAACTGTCGAAGCCAAGGTAAACAAAAGGCTGCCAATGTTTTAATGGAAACATCACAGTCTGTAATGTTTGTACATAACCAGGCAGGAAATGCAGCATCATTATATAAATCACTATCTGACCTCATCGTCCAGGGACATTAAGTGATCCTAAGAAAATAAAGGTAGGGTGTAGTTGAATGTTTTCGGTTTCATAATGTGTCGTGCAGAGATAAGCATGTTTTTTCTCTTACTCTTGAAAGACTGAGATGTTGAGAAAACTACATTTAAACAGCCTCACCAAAGGACTGTGCCAGTGGTTTTACATCCAGTCCATTATTCAACATTCAACAACAGTTTTAAACAGTTTTTAGACTAGTCAATTTAATTTTGTGTTGGTCAGTAAACTATGAAATATTAACTTGCAGAAACTTGAAAGTTGCTTCCAAAGACAATCCCTCACAGTCATCATTAAATAGACGTATTTATTTATTGATCTTTGATCAGGAAACTTTTGAGAACTCCCCAGTGGTACATGTAAGGCTCAAGATTTTAAAAGTTGAAAGTGGCAGAAAAGTATTACCTCCAATAGCTACTATACAGTATGTTGTCAGAATAAACAAACCCAGGTACAGTGACAAACAATAAGCAAATATGGCAGTTAGGAAAGAAGACAATTTGGTTGTTTCTTTGATTCAAAACTCTGCTGGACTTTTAGGAGTTGGATCGACTTTGAACGCACCAGCAGAGGGAGATCTCTCAACACAGCTCACCACATGATTACACTGTCCAACTTGGACAAGAACGCACTGTTACTGCAAATAATATTTCACTGTGATAGACTGGCTATGTACAGTAAGTTCTGAGTCTCTGTAAATTGAATTTTCTATACGGAAATGACCTAAAACTAGTGGCTGCCTGGTAGGTAGGAAATTGATTTTGTGGGTGGATTTATTAGAATTACGTGTGGTCACCAAACAATAGGTGCCACATTTTATGGACTATCCCGGTAACTGTTCTCCCACGTTTTGATGCCCTACTGCACCAGTCTCACAAGTTTAACAACTTTGTTGAGGGCTTCTGTCTGTCTAATGTCCATTTTTGAGAACAAATTGCATGTTTAAAATTTTCATTTGGCACACCTTCATCTTTGGGCCAGCTCCTGTCATTTTTCACATGTAGGAAGTCGTACATAAAGTGCATCATTTCCTCACATTGTACGGAAATTCTGATCAGGTATATCTGAGTTACAATATGATGAAATGATAAATGCATTTTATAAAAGAGGAATGGAGAAGAAGAAACCTCGTAATTAAAAATGTTATTCTTGTTGTGTGTCAGTCTTGATGCCAGGAGTTTAAAGGAGAGGTTCACATAGTACTCACATGGATACTCAGGTACCCACATATTTATTGAAATAGTTTTTGCTTGCTGTAATCATTCCTCTTCATACTGGCAATTAAGTGATACCCTCCTGATGTGCTTCCAATGTAATGTTAATGTTAATATGAGGCCTCAGCAGTGTATTCAAACAGAATCCTGTGTACTTAGTGAGAGTTAGTTAAAGGTACCCTGTAGAGTTTCTGACATCCAGTACACTATGGAGCAGCTTTTTATCAGTGGGCCCCCGCTCTTGTTTGTCTCGTGCACGAGGACGCATGTGAGCGATGACGCCATACACAGTCCTGCCAGTGGTTTCATACTATCCCACGGCTCGACAGGTTGCGGTAATGCACCAAGAAACGTAGCAATGTATCCACAAAGTCAGGAAAGAAGAAGACTGCAAGCTAGTTAACATGGATGTAAAAAATGCTGGAATTAAAATACTTATTTATGAGGAAGGAAATGTAAAAACAACTTTTGTTTATAAGAAAACTTTAAATTCAGGAGCATTTTTTTAAACGTAAAGAAATGCAGCACAGCTTTCCACAACAATGGAAAAAGTATAAGAAGAACAAAATTTGTGGTGGAGGAAGTTGTAGAAAAATTCGAAGGGAAACAAGCCTACCTGGTTTAGAAATATGGCAGGAATGTAAAGAATGTGGCTTCATCTCAGCAAAGTGTGTGTGTGTGTGTGTGTGTGTGGATGACTAGGGTCACGGTGCTCACCAGTGGATGAAAGCCAACCTCAGATTAATTCTCCTTTTGGAGTGAGCTTTGCCCACTCGCTACGTTTTAATAGAAAGGTTGATGTCCAGGAACGTCCCGAACACAGCAAAATAAGAAAATGCAGGCAGCAGAGGGCTGCAGGGTCTCTACAGATACAGACACCGCCACACACTTCTAGTGGGTCATAAGTGGTGATTGAGAGGGATTACTTTGGTAATCTATACATTGTTTCTTACTCATTGGGCTTTTTAATGTGATGCATTTCCCTTTGACAAAGTATGTTGGGGTGAAATATTGGACAGTGAGGGATCAATCTTAAATGTTAACCATTAGACTGAGGTTATCACTGAAGGTGAAGAGTTTCCAGAAGGAAACACTGTCAGATTTCATAAACAGCAGTTTTTCAGACCTGCCAATTGATGTCTGGACTCTGGCCTGGCCACTCCTGAGCATTGTTTTGAAGTCCTTCCTGTGTAGCTTTGGCATTATGTTCGGGGTTGAGGACTTACTGAATAAAGCATCTGCTCAGAACAAACATTCTCTTAACACACTGCAGCAGTTTCCCTCCAGGCTTTCTCATTGTTTTTTGCTGATTTCATTGAACCCTCTACCACAACAAGAAGAAACATCCCCACAGCATGATGCTGCCACTATCAGGCTTCATGGTGGGGATGGGGTGTTTTCTGATCATGCTCTGTGTTTGAGTCAACCCGTGTAAAAAGCTAAATTTTGGCCTCAACGCTAACCAAGATATCGCTTCAGTTTTTTTTTTTACTGCAGCCTTAAAGCAGTGAATGATGAATCAGCGGGCAGCAGCTGCTGTATACACAGTGCCTCTAGTCTTGATGTCCAAATCTGTGTAGTCTGTTGATCGCTATCAACAAAGAAAAACCCTAATGACATCATTGTGTGTGGGTCTTAGTGTGAGATGGAGGGATAACCCTTGAACATGTTATTTGTGTGTGTGTCAGATGCCTCCATTGTGTGAGTGCAGGTTAAATAGCAGCTACTCTCCTGCTCTTCACAGATAAACACTGAGCTGTCACTCCTGTCCACAGAAGGCTGTCTTACACACCACGGGTGTCTTTTTGTCCATGGAGAGGGGGGTAATGATTCATGCATTCTAGAAGAAAATCCTACAAATAGCAAACATTTTAAAATAGGAAAATGTACTAGAAAAATTGTTGAAGGGCTAAATCTGTCTACCGCTTTCACTCTATTAGTGGTTTCAGCACTCAAAGTACAAGATGTTTTTACCACAACTGACCAGCTTGCCATGAAAGTTGTCCCATAACATCTATAGGGCACTAGTAGGGCTTAAGGCCGTCAGCAGGTGTCGAGACTGAACACGGCACTGAAAAAATGCAAGGGGCTACGTCGGTGTGGGCGTGCCTGAGTAAGTCTAAGTGATGGATGAGAGATGAGACAGCTAAGTGGGGGTTGTTAAGCGTGATGTAAATCACAGCCTCAGATGGCTTATTGCTTTTATAAAAGAGTTACTACACATACCTGGCAGGGTTTCATAAGATGAACACACAGCAACAAAAAAGGCAATCATTTATTGATAACAAGTAATGATTCTTCCGCCAACCAATGAAGCTCTTCAGCGACGTAGCAGAATGGTTGCCAAGTAAGGCACAGAAAAAAAGTGGAAAGAGCATGCTTTAAGATTAGGGTGATGATTAACATTCATCTGGATATCACCATTTTAAATGTGCAATGGTTGAAGTGGTGTTCCATCATGTTGGCACTCTTCTTTGCTGGTACAGGGGTGTTTGATTATGGACATGATGTAAAAGAAAACGTGATTTATCAGACAGGGCCACCTTCTTCCATTGCTCCGGGGTCCAGTTCTGAAGCTCACGTGCCCATTTCTAGAAGCTTTTGGGGTCAGCACATGCACCCTGACCGGTCTGCGGCTACGCAGCCCCATACGCAACAAACTGCGATACACTGTGTGTTCTGACACCTTTCTATCGGAACCAGCATTAACTTTTTAAGCAGTTTGAGCTACAGTAGCTCTTCTATTGGATCAGACAACACGGGCCAGCCTTCGCTCCCCACGTGCATCAATGAGCCTCGGCTGCCTATGACCCTGTTGCCGGTTCACCGGTTTTCCCTCCTCGAACCACTTTTGGTAGATCCTGACCACTACAGACCGGGAACATCCCACAAGAGCTGCAGTTCTGGAGATGCTCTGACCCAGTCGTCTAGACATATTTAGTCTTTGTCAAAGTCACTCACATCCTTACGCTGGCCCATTTTTTCTGCTTCCAACACAAAGTTCAAAATGTTCACTCACTGCCTAATATCCCCCCCACTGCCAGGTGCCATTGTAACGAGATAATCAATGTTATTCACTTCACCTCTCAGTGATCATAATGTTATGGCTGATAAACTGTGGCTCAGAGGTAGAGCAGGTCGTCCACCAATCGGAAGCTCAGCGGTTCGATCCCCGGCTCCTCCAGTCCACATGTCGACGTGTCCTTGAGCAAGACACTTAACTCCAAATTGCTCCTGAAGGCTGTGCCATCGGTGTGTGAATGAGTATTTAGATTAGATCCTGATGGGCAGGTTGGCACCTTGCATGGCAGCCTCTGTCATTAGTGTATGAATGTGTGTGTGAATGGGTGAATGTTGGCGTAGTGTAAAGCACTTTGAGTGGTCAGTAGACTATATAAATGCAAGACCATTTACTATATATATTGCTCACCATTTGCAGCAGATGACCAGACCACAGAACAATAGTCAAGGTGACATAAAACTAAACTTTGAATGATCTGACATAGAAGGGGACGACCAACAAAAGAAGCACATTTCCTGGAGATACCAACTGCTCTTCCCATCTTTGAAACAATGTAGTAGAGCGCAATCAAGCATCAATCCAAGGAGTTTTGCACTCTCAACTTATTGAATTAAAGAATTACATCATTTTAAATCAAGTTTAGGGCTACTAGATAATCGTTGCATTGTTCCCAGCACCATACCATTTTTGTCTTGGAGCAAATATATAAAAAATATATTTTTCTTTTATCATAAGTTACCAACAAAAAGATGCTAAAAACCCTGCAGTGATGCTTTACAATGAATTATGTTGGAAATATGGATATTGATACTGTGGTGGGAGGATGTTGGGTAAAGGGTTATGCTGTGTGTGTGGTCTGAAACAGTATGCTCAACAGGGAGAAGGAGGGGCAGGAAACTGGTGATGTCAGTAGGGAAGAAGAGGAGGGAGGACTGCCTTGCATTTTACTTTTTCCTCCTCCTCTTCCCTCTTCCCCCTCCTCCCCCTCCTCTTCTTATCAGTGTGTGAGAGAGAGAGAGGATCAGTAGGTTAGTGGACGAAGGATTAAGAACTGTGACAGTGGATATGGGGGAAGAGAAAAAGAGAAATAGACCGGGATAGAGAGAAAAAGGGAATCAGATGCCTAAACGAGTGAGTGGGTGAAAGAGAAAGTAAGAGATTGGAAAGTACACCAACTAAGAGTCCACTTGGAGTGAGGACTGACCGGTTGTTTCTGGAATTGGGTGGACCCCCTCGCTAGAAAGACTTCACATCAACCACCACAGCTACCATGTACAGCGGATATGGAGGTATGAACCAGTGCGGTGCAGCTTAGCGAGACCAGCTCATCTCTAATCATTAACTCTCTGTTTGTCAGGATGAGCTTACAGTTGCTGGTTAACAGGTTTGTAACTTATTATGAGTTGATAGCTGGAGAGTTCACTCCAAACACCAAAAAAAAAAACTAAACCTATGACTTGTTTAGGGCGAGATTTGTTCGTCATAGTCATATTATTCAATGGAGGGCCTCCTTCATTACTTGATTAAAACAAGTGTTTCTCCTACTAATGAATAGATACCCTGGGTCACTCCGCCTTAAAGGACCATGCCACTGTGCCACTACCACTGCAAACTGTATAAAGTATAATCAGGGCTGGGTTTCGATACCTATACTACTACTACTACTACTACTACTAGTTCCATTTTGGATATGGTTTGTAGAATATCCAGATTTAAACTGAGTTTAAAGGAGGTTCCGATTTTTTCATGTGTGTCCTGGAATAATACTGACATGCCCATATGTACGGTACACTGATACAGTTTTTGGTTGTTTTGACTGTTCCTCTGTCCAAACAAACTCATCAAATACCAACGCTTGGTCGGTGCCCCTCGGGCTTTCAACTAACTCCAATGTAAACCCGTCCGTGGCATTATTAGACGGTCGGAGCAACTGACAAAGTATAAAGAACGAGAAAGTCTGCCTAGGGCGGGTGGGAGCTTAAACGTTGGATAGGTCAAGCATAAATAAGACTTTCACCCAGGAGACCGTTGATTGTGAAACCAAGTCAACGTTGACTTATTTGACCATAGTTTTGTTACATAACTTACGTACTTAACTAATGCCAGTTACGTAACTAGTCTCTCTCCGCCGGGGAGGGCCCCCTGCTCCCGGTGTGACTGTCAACCGGGGCGGACTGTCCTCAGTGCACCCCAACCGTGTTGTGCCGCCAGATTGGGGCTCGGCCCACGTAAAAGGTGCCAGGGGGTCTGCGGCAATGTCGGCAACCCACCCGACCCGTCTTGAAACGTGGACCAAGGAGTCTAACGCGCGAGTCAGAGGGTGCAAGCAAAACCCCGTGGCACAATGAAAGTGAGGGCCGGTGCGCCGGCTGAGGTGGGATCCTGGCCCAGCGGGCTCGGGCGCACCACCGTAAAGTGGTATCAGTGCCGTTGTATCGGAGCCATTTTGCGAGTACGAGTACATGAGCACAGTGTCGGACCCGATACCCGATACTGGTATCGGTATCGGTGCATCCCTAATTGTTGTGTAAGTAAAGTAAAAAACTAAGTAAACCTACGTTGTCGTTATGATTTTTGTATGTAATGAGTGGAAACTGACACACCATCCCTAACAAGTCCAAAACTGACGCTAGAGGGCTACCTACAGCGTCATAGTTTGAAGCATAGGGCCACTGACCAAGCGTCCTGTACTGAGTGGTTTCTCTTATCCTGCTGACGACCCCACAGAGATTAAATTCCTGGGTTACCCTGCAATTTAGCCAGAACTGAAGAAGCTTCTTGGATGAGAAGTAAAACGTCTTCAAGAATCTAAACCAAGTCTAGTTGCTGCTGATTTAACCCTCACTCGGATACCATGACCTGGATGACTGAGAACCTTCACTAACATATATATTTATAATTTGAATATTCATTATTTTTCAAAAAAGCACAGTGTGCCGCTGTCTCAGTCCAAAACTCACAACATGTTTTTATCTAACAAAATAACCTTCTTCAATCCATATTTGGTGATATTTAGCCTTTCAAAAACAACATTTAAAAACTGTTTGCTCTCTCACTTGCCCCATTCACACAAAGGGAGGCTTGCACCTGTAATTAAAAGGAACACTGGGTTCTTGTTTTTCAGCACACACACAGAACAGATAGCGGACAGTGAGGAGATATTGCTGAATTTGACAAAAAGTGTATTGGATTATAGTCACAGATTCTGCCTTTAAATAGACAAATGTCTTATCATTAAATAGAAAGACCTAGTAATGTGTAAATGGTTTGTGAGTGAACATCTGTATGTCTATGTAAACAGGACGTCACTGCAGCATCACGTGCTGAACATAACTTCCAGAAAACAGGTTTTAAGGGGGAAAGTGACACATTAAATACATTTTATTTATATCTGCATACATAGACACATATGTATGTGTGTGAGTATAGAGGGATTATATCTGATTATGCAATGTAATGACTATTTTTAATTATGTCTAATGTTATGAAATAAGAATTTGTAATTGTGTTATCTTGCAAATTGTATTAATATATATTGTATTAAATACAATCTAGGCATATGGTATTTAAATAAAATCTGCAATGATGTTGGCTAATTAAGGTTATTGGTGACACTTGCCATAGTAGGAGCGGAGCCTGCATGCTATAACTCTTCTGATATAAAAGTTTACCTTATTATTAAACAGCATTCAGATCAAGTATCAAGTAAGACGTGTTGACCATATTCCATATTACCTCTTATGCACGTGTAAACGGCTACTGTCGGGGAGTTTACGGTGTATCCAAATCAATTTTGGGATTTGTTATTTCCCACTTATTTGGTAGAATTTAATATCAGTATAATATGTTAATAGCACAGTTGGCAGCTACGGTATGAAAATATTAACATAAAAATCAGCTTTTTAAATTGGCTGTATCCTTCTCCTTTTTTTAGATTTTGCAGCTTTTCCTCTCAGTGTAATAGCTTTGTCACACATGCAGTGGTTTGAAGACATTGGAGCAAATGTTCAGCCCTCCCTCCAAATTTCAGTTTCACAGCAGCAAGTAAATCTATTTATTTACAGAGAAGAGCCTTATTCATTTACACTTTTACTTTTCCTTATCAGGCCTATTACTCCCACTCTTCACTATACACCGTTCAGTAGAAGGGTTTGAGTTGGTGTAACAGCTACATTATGGAACTATTATCACTGCTTGTGGCATTTGTGTGTGTGGTCTTTCAAGACTTGAGTGTCTTACTGTATGTAAGAGAATCAGTCCATTATTGTCAAGTTCAAGCATTAGGCAAATTGTAACTTCTCATTCCTGTAGACATGATACTTATGATTGATGAATTATGATTTATGATGAATATGAGATTCATTAGGATAATTTTGTTCCAATATGATAGACGCTAAAGACAGTAAAGGTTAAAATATGAAAACAGTTTTCTTCTCAGAGTAACAGGAACAGACAATTTGATATACAGAACATTATTTCTCTGAAATGTGGCGTTGTCCATCTGCCTGTTGTTTGGTGAATCTTACAGCAGGATGCAAGTGGTTTTGCATGTTTTAGCTGTTTGTCAAGAAATAGTTCCGGTGTGTAACTGGAGCTGATTCCCCCTGTAATGTGACATTGCCAGACTCATGAAGAATCAAAATCGATGAGGCAGAACCAGAGATAGCATCGTTTTTATCTCACACATTCCTCTTTTTATTTATATCCTCTTCCTTGTCAAAACCTGGCAGAGGCCAGCTGTCGCTATAGTTACTCTATCAACTTATTGTGTGATATATTTACATGACCGTGATCATTTTTATGTTATTGGCAGTAGGCAGTATATTTTTGGCATCATTGGGCAAAAATTCCATAATAACCTGTTTCATACTACTGTCAGGATAAATCAACCGTTTTATAAAAATAACTTTTTTTAATCATATTTGCTCCAATCTCGCCTACTTTAGCTTTAAGTATTGAAAGTAAAAGTACAAGTAAATGATGTTAATAAAACAGCAAGCAAGTCAGAATTTTAATATTTTCTTTTTTTTTTTGTTTTTCCTCTTAACATGTTCACCACCTTAAAAATGGAGGCTACGTTACACTTGAGGAAAAATGAGCCAGGGTCCAATTTATTTATTGTTTTGGTTGTGTAGTTTTATTTTATTATATTTAATTTACTTAAAATATTTTAATGTTGGTGTACTTGCATTATTAAACTATTATGTTATCATTATATCAATGGCATAAAATGGTCTTAAAAATGACAATATTGTTTATTGCAATTATTTCTGGAACAATATGTTGTCCAACAGAATTAGTTATTGTGACTGGCCTAACCTGCCGACTACATTACCTACAGTGAACTAGGCCTCCAACCCCTGGCTCAGAGAGGTGGGTGTGTTATGCTAATGTATGTAGTGGCAAATGTAGCCTGGAGCCTGCAGCAGAGAGGAGCAGCGGGCTACAGACATCTGTTAAGCTCACTTTTTTCTAACTCCACACCCTCAGGCTGTTTGTTTTTTTATTTTTTAAAGTTGTAGTCTTCATCTAGCTCCAACCGCAGGTCACTTGAAGCAGTTTATCAGATTTTGTGCAGCTTCCTGGAGCCACAAAAGGCTTTATGCAACATTTTTCACATATTCAGTAACAGTCCCCAACAGCTGATAACACACTTAGATGTGTAAAATTGGCATACTTCCCTTAACGACACAAAGACATGAGATCGATATCAATCTTCTCATCTCACACCTGGAAAGAAGGCACATAAGTGCATTCCCCAAAATGCTGAATTATTCCATTAAGATTTTTGGATATTTTGTTCCACTGTCCGGGCAGCCATTGGTTTGGATTCTTTAAATATAAACTTACATATTCTTGCTTGTGGACACTGTCTACTTTTATTGTTGTCAAAGTTACATGATTGTCATGATGCTCACTGCTATGGCCCCTTCAGCTTTATAATCATTTTTCAGACACTTTTATCCTTTTCCTGGAAGTGAGCGAGCCTGTCTGTACAGTAAAGCTCTTGGGTTATTCCTGTGACTCAGTATAGCCATAAACGGCACTAGTCTTTTCCTGACCCTGCCCTCCGTGCAGGATGTTACTCCCTCCTGGGTTTCCTTTTCCTAAAGACAGTAATATGAGGGAGGGGAGGGCTTGGAGTTATGAAATTAACCGTATGTACACTATGTGGCGGGGGGGAGAACACACAGTATGAAATAGTGGTGTTGTGAGGGGAGGAAACTATTAACATCAGATGAAGCATTAACGATCCCAAGAGGAAGACTTTGTTCACCTTGCTTAATATGTAATGTTGTCCGTGGCCATATTTCATCAGGAGAAACCATTAGTCATTGAGGCCATTCTTCTCATGTCATTTCCCTGTCTCTCCATTGTGATGGTAGCTGGAGACAGGAGTCTAATTAATTCTGTTCACATCTTAGTTCTTATGGATCCCACTGTATTTACAGACCCTTACCTGACCTCATTTTTATACCTTAACCATCTCAGGACTTCTGGCATCTCCACACAAAGTCTGGTGTTATTTTCCATTTAGTAGTTAATACATGCTGTAGTGCTGCTAACATGTATACTAACACGTTTTAGTTATATAACAACGAACGAAAACGAGAACGTTGCCATGTATAGGGTCTCCAGGGCGATGAGAGACCGACATCATCGCCCTGTCGGGGGTTTCTTTCACAACAATGACCGGCTCACTGTACATTATCCCTTGCTTATAGTTACATGCAATTTTTTTTTAAATCACTTTTATAATTCTGTTCTCATTCCTTTGAAGGAAGACATCTGATTGGCTAAAGATAATTCCCTGTTGAAAAAAAACCCTTTGTGGATCGGTGCACGTCAGGAGAGTCACTTAAAACCCACACGCAGATGCAGTGAAGTTCACACATCACCAGCAGTTTGTAAATTGCAGGTTCAACAGTTTGTATATAAGAGGAACATCATCCAGATATGTTTTTGGATGAAAATTGCAAATACTTTTAAATACATATATTTGTGGATTTCTATTACATTTATTTAAAAAAACAAAAAACACATATTTGTGTGTGCATCACATTTGTGAATCCTTCTGTGTGCATTCAGTCATTTTGAGACTGATCTGACTCCATAAAAAAGGGTCCATCTTATAGAGCAGGGTCAGGGTCAGGCCGCAGTAGTTCAACTGTAAAATAGACTGTGTTTAATCATTATAGCCTGCTAGACCTTGCACCCATAGCCTACCACACTATGTTACCAACATTAACCAATACTCGGGTGTTTTTTTAGCCGAACTGGTCAGGCTTTATTCACTATGGAAATATGAGCATGCAGGATTTCCACCAGAAAAGTTGATAGAGGGGTTTGCTGAGCAAAATTCAGGGTAGTGGCTTGTCATGATGAGATTAGCACTGGTCCACCTTCAGCGGTCAGCCCACCTTTGGCGAGCCTGAGCCAAAGTTGTGGCTAACTTGGGGCAAACCCCTTCAGTAACTACTGTGGCAAGCAAGACACGGGAACTTGTCTTGAGGAGTTGTAGCATTTATTCACCAACAGCCTAAACTGTACACTGCACTGCTACATTCACAGCTACAACATTAATGCTGTACCCGCCGTGTGTCTATGAAGGTACAGTACGTATGCAGTATGTTACAGGCTGAAGTTTTATATGGGTGTCGTCACAGCGACTACGTCTACTTCTTATACACAGTCTATGGTACAAACACTATTAAAACAGCTATGACAAATGTAAATTGGACCTGACCTTGTTGCGGTTTTTGTTGTGGATATTTCTCGGAGTGCCTCGCTGTGTTTTCTTGGTGTTGGGTCTACTTGCTGTGCTAGAATACTCCCCTATGTCTTGCATTGTGCTACAAGCAGCTCTTCTTTGTCAGTTAGGAATTGTGATTTGTGATTTATTGTGTGATAATGTGCTTTGATTAATCAGAATGGCCAATCATTCAGAAGACCCTCAAAGTTGACTCATATTGGATAACCACCCCTCCTAAAGACACACATATCTTCTTCAAAAATAAACAATAGTATAATTCTCTGACTATCAGAAAGCTAACAAACCATGTTATCCACAATTGTAATACTTTCTGTCCAAAATAAATAAATACGCAATTATTTCTGTTGATGATATGCACTGAGGGGCAAATTCGCAAAAAGACTGCGCAGCTTTTGCAGTTGCTAAACCTGCACAAATAAGACAAAAAGAAACCGTGTGAGTCTCAAAGGACCTGCAAAGGGTGAACTGCTCCCCTGACTGCGCTGCCAAGGAAATAGCGTCTCAGTGCTCTTGTGCTATTTGCATTAAATGAGGTAATATGCTGACATTTGGCACAAAATCTGCCTCTTTCTATGCAAATGAGCCTCATTTCAAAAACAGTTTAATTCACAAAGATCAGGAAATGGCTCAAACGGCTCAAAAAAAACTCTTAAAATATGAGAAGGTAGTTCATATTTTCCTCATTATTAATCATATATTATTTCACCGACCCGCATGTGTGTGCTCTGCCATTCAGAGGTGTATATAGGCACAATGAAAGGAGAAAAGTTAAATGAGTCCGACCCAAGCCCGGTTTATAAAGAAAAGGCTGTCTGGGCCTGTTGGTATAATTGCTATCAGACGCAAAAAAGGGGAAATGCACTCTCACTTTAGGGGCGTGTTTTGCGCTGTAATATCATTAGTGCAATCAATATCTTTTGTGAATCAGACCTTGATATGGGACAGATAGCGGTTGCAAATGACGCACAATTCCTGGTGCTATCAGCGGCCGCAATCCATTCGTTATGAATTTGCCCGAGTGCTTTTTCAGACAGACAACACAGACTCAGGTCTCTTTGGCTTTTAGTGAAGTGAATGTTTGAGACACTTTTTTTAACTCTGCAAGATTAATTGTATGCTGATGTCGAGGTAATAAACTTAGTTTGTGGTATTTTCCGTCTTTGTTAGCAGAACTTTTTTTTGCATAATTAACAATACACATCATCGATATGTTTCATGTCAAAATGGAAGTAGCTGAGCCCTTTTTCCATCTCTTTCATCTACTGCTTTGATCCATTTATACTGGCCCCCTCATGGACGTCAGGTAGTCTAGTGATCAGCCCCTCATGGTCAGATGTTTGCCACAGTATATATTGTCCCTGTGCCCCCTTTATCAGTATTGGATATTGACCAGGATCAGTAAATCTGTCTGGGGCTCATAGTCTTTCTCTCTTTTTCTTTTCTTTCTCTCTATTTTAACAAATAGCCTGCTGTGCCTATTTTGAGACATGGGCTTGCCATTCATAAAGGTCTGACATATGATTGGTTAGATATACCTTCTTTTCAGTGATGTGTTTGACTATTAGTTAATTGTCAAGCAATATAATCCATCAACAGCATATCAAAGTTTCTCATTTTCAAATTGAGGAAATGTTTCTATCACGATAAGAGTTTTTATCATTTCTATCATCCAGCCCTGGCGTATAAATGTAGATTTCAAAGATTATGATATATCCACTGGGGACCGTGAATATGCACAGCAATTTCCATAACAACCTGGGTAGTATTTGTTGAGATATCTATAACATGTCTGCCCTTAAGTCGTCCCACTAGTGGGGCATAAACAGTGTAAAGGGAGACATGGACTAAGTGGTGTGCTGTGTTTGGGCGTGTTTGGCCAGTCTTTTTCCAGAATGGTCTGGGAGAGAGAGGCCAGAGAGCATCAAACAATAGGTGTGGTGTCACACACTCGCTTACCACAGAGGCGCATGGAAGGCTGAGTGCGTGGCACACAGCCACAGCCCCAGTGTTTATATGAGAACATCAATAACAGAGGAGATGGTGTGACTGGAATCTGTTGTTATCATTGGGCAGGACCGGACCGCTGTTTGGATCAGGTAGGGAACACAAAATACAGCACGGTTTGATGGCTTTAACTGACCGACTTCTGGAGTTGTTGTTGAGTTTGAATAGAGCTGATGTGTCATTATAAACTAAATGGGATGCTGAGTGATTAGCTCATGGAAGTGTAATAACAAAACTGGAGATTACGTAGCAGACAGGACAGTGGGGAGACATGTGCAGACTACCACTGCTCTGTCTGAACTGGGACTCTGACAGAGACACGGAGCCCCGTCAAGGTTGGTGTTTTAGATTAGGGTGTAACGGTACTAAATGGTGGTGTATGGTTCAGTTCATTTTTGATACGGCAGGGACAACAAAAAATTCAGAAGATGACATCATTGTTGTTTATTTTGAAAAATGTGAACATGAAATGGTGGCTCATTGGCCATAATTATTAGATAGTATAGATTATAGTAGATTAGATGGTAGAGATGTAAAGAAATCTGCATATATTTAAATGTAATGGGGGGAAAAAATGTAAACTGTAAAGCTCTCAGCATGCTCTGTGTGGATACCTGCATTGAAATTTCTACTATAAGCCGACTATAATGCTTTAAGAAAAAAAATCAATATACGATATTATTGTCCAAAAAAAGCTGAAGAGAGACGCACATAGATATAAATATCTCTGGACTGGAGACACATACATTGCAATAGATACAGTAAGTGGCCACAATGTATAGACAGTTAGTGTTATTTTACACAAGGACATGCTGAGATCAATAACTCCGATCAATCAGCTGGTGACTAGTCACTGCCCTCGTACAGTCTCGCCACCGTTTATATGTTGTTACCTTTGATTGAGGGCTGACTGCTCGCCATCGGAGGAGTTTTGGTCCGGCTGCTCTTTGTGGAGGGAGTCAGTTTGCAGACTTGCGTATTCTGGATCGTGAGTTTTAAGATAAGAGCGGAGATTTGTGGCGTTAACATCTTTAGTCCCAACTTTACCGCACTGTTTACAAATCACTTTGTTCATGTTCTCTGGCTCTTCTTTTTCTTTTGGTTTAAAACCAAAGAATCGCCAACGGCCCCCTTTTCTCCCCCTTAAACTAGCGTGCAGGAGACCAGAGAGAAACGTGTAATCTCACGCCCGTCAGGCTTGCAATATACTGGCAGAATCTCTGTATTCAACATAATTGAATATCGTTCTGTTATCGTGGACACATGAGGACCATTATCGAGGCCAATCAATATCATGTCAAACAATAATCTCGTTATATCTCCCAAGCCTAGTGGGCGCTGTGCACACATAGGAAGGCTTCTGTAGAAGAAGAAATGTTGATGTTGATGTTTATGCCTCTGCGCCGGGAGCATTGTGTTTTCAGGTTGTCCATCCATCCATCTGTCCGTCCATCCATCCCTTTCTCATGAACGCGATATCTCAGAAATTATCTCACAAAATGCCTGTATGGAATTGTATTCAAATTTGGCACAAATGTCCACTTGGACTCAAGGATGAACTGATTAGATTTCAAAGGTCGCCGTGACCTCACAAAATTTTGGCCAAAACTCAAGAATTCATATGCTAATTATGACAATTTCACACAAATGTCAAACAGGATCAAATGATGAAGTGAGGACATTTTGGACAGACATGGATGTAAACTGACACTTGACTGGTTGGCGAAGGCACACAACTGCGAGGCGGTAATTCTAGTTTCTAAACTTGTTTTTGTTCTTCTGGTCTTCATAAATGTGTCGGTTATCTGTTGATGCATTTTTGAAGGAGGCAGAAAAGAAAGTGATTGGGTCAGGGGTACCACAGACCAACAAGCCGATCATAACAAGGAGGTGC
Source organism: Sebastiscus tertius (assembly GCA_916701665.1). Classification (NCBI taxonomy): domain Eukaryota; kingdom Metazoa; phylum Chordata; class Actinopteri; order Perciformes; family Sebastidae; genus Sebastiscus; species Sebastiscus tertius. The sequence goes on from CAKAOH010009773.1 coordinate 56,556, forward strand.
GTGCAGATATTTCAGGCCGCCAGCTGCAGTTATGTAATTGCAGAGGTTTGCAGGCATGTTTGTCCAGAGCAAGAAGAACCTTCAACAGGCCTCACAGCCCTATTAGAGCCAGTTACACTAGGACAAAACCACATTTGATGGAGGTTTATCCGCTATAGGTGTGAGAGATGGCTGGAAAGAATACCTCGCTCTGAATCCAGCAGTATGTGTATGACATCTAGGGCTGGGTTATCGGTAGTATCAAATATTGGTGTCACAATTTTAATTCTGAATCAGAAATCAAACAAAATTAGCTTCTGATTTCGGCCATCAAAATCAAAAGCAGGATCATGATATTTTTTTTTCTCTCTCCCGGTTTCCTCCCGGAGTCACAATTATTCTGCATTTCTCCTGATTAATGCCAATTTTTCACACCTTTTTTGTTATCTCAACATGTTTCTGGCACTGTCCATTGTGTATAAGGCATAAGCCCTGTACTGTTGTCACCCGGACGGCAACAGAGCTACACCAAATGTAGAGAGGAGCGCAGAGCAGAGTAGAGTTGCTCACGACACACACATCACAGCAAAGCCGCCACGGCGTGGCGCTCGCCATTGGAAATAACGGGTTTCAGAGCGCAGTGGTGCCGTTGTTGCGTTGTGTCTGAAAGGAACTTCAGTGAGTGAGAGAAGGAGAGGAAAATGGAGCAAACTAAGAGAAAGAAATACTCAAGCAGGGTACAAAAAATGAATGAATGAAAATTGATGAACATTTCTATAGTTTATACCAGAGATTCACACAAGTTCACGCCAGAGGAGCAAATTGATCAGTTTTCTTTCCTACGCATTGAAAGAAAATGTTTTTAAGTAGGCCTATTTAACATGAAAATGCTGTTGCAGTGTACTTATTATTTTGTTATTTTCATTCTTTAAAAGTCACCAGACTGCAGGAAACAAAGTCTCTGAAACTCTGATTTGGTTTTTTTTTTTTGGGGGGGGGTGGAGCCCCAGACCCCCCACTTTGGTTTTGAAATCCTCCCTATTTTTGAGGTCTCAAGGTTGGCAAGTATGCTCTACTGTCGCCACGCCAGACCACAGAGCCCTGCTGTTATTGTCCGTACACAATCAGGTCCTAAGTATGTTGTAAAAGAATGAAGAAGAATGAAACTGAAAAGGTTCCTCTCTTAATTAAAAGCTGAGAGCTTCGAGAGGCATGAACTCTAACACACTACTTCTCCAGTGTGTGATATTTGGGGGGGGTTCCTCCGACACCCGCTTTAATAACATGAACTGCTGTGACAACACAACATGATGATTTAGCAGAAACTTAAAAGAGGGAAGTGATGGACTCAGTATGACCCAACTTTTCCACTTGCTCCGTTTGTCCACTCATCAGGCTAGTTTCTCTCTCTGAAATGTGTTGTCTGCCTTTATCTCTCTCTCTCTCTCTCTCTCTCTCTCTCTCCGCTCCAGCTCCTCTATACTCGACTTAAACTAGGTTAAGTCAACAAATGGTTGACCACAGAGTCCCACAGTACACACACACACACACACACACACACTCTCATGATTCTCAAGGGTGGCAGTAAGTAGTTGTTTTCAGTGTATTTAACACTTTTACTCCCAGTGAAGAGTCAAATGAAATCCTCCTTTTTATTCAGAGTAAATATTAATCATTTTTTTTACTTAAAAGGTTGATGTGAAAATTGTACAACAATCAGCATCGCCAAAGTTTTCTTTCCATTGAACTCCAGCAGAACTGACCTTTTTCTCTTCGGCCAGATGACTGCAGCCCTCAGGACTATCTCCCTTTGTTAAATTTCCTGTCCGGAGAGGCAGTTGTGTCTGACTTCCTGTAGGATTGTGACATTTCCTGTGCTGTGGGAGGTGGGGTGGTGTTTGGCAGTCGTCTTGCAAAGGCCTTTCAGCTGTTTGAAGCAACAGGATACAGGACACTGGATAGGCCACAGTAGGAAAACACTGCTTTAGCTGACAGAAAGACTTAAGCCACAATAACAAATCACTGCTTCAGGCCACAGACTTCAAATGTTGGTTCAAGGCCAGAGCGACAGAATGGATTAGTCCACTTTAGGTGCATCGAGAATATTAGCCATTGTAGTTTTGAATGTATATTATACCAGATAAAAGAAGATGCAAAAATGCTTCTGTATGTTGGATTGTGACATCAGAGGCTCTTCCAGCTCATCATAATGACACTTGCTGTATATCAGCTGTACATTCATGGGATAATACACAGCTAGGATGGTAACGAACAAACAAAATCTATCCCACCAAAGATTTCCAGGTGGGACTACTGTGTCGAAGACCTCAATAAGAGTTAAGAGATGGAACGTGGTTACCTTGCACTGCTTATTTTTCACATCTACATCCTTCAAATGCTGGAGGGCCTGATCGAGGATTATACATTTCTTGAGTATTGATACGATGATGAAGGTTTAACATTATAACTCCTGAAGCTCATTAGACCTGATCAGCCGATGGTGTCACCAGAGAAGACTCACTGCTCTGTTGGTCATGTTGAACTGCAGCAAAGCAAATTGTTGCAGTTCAACGATACTACAGAGTGGTGCCTCTTTGTCTATAAGCAATCTGTGACAGAGCAGAGACACGGACTAGAGAGCGCACTAACCAAACTACAGACAGTTTCATTTTGGGGCAAGTTATTTATGCTGGTACAACCTGCTAGCAGGTCCTCCGGTGTCCTCCGGTGTCCTCCGGTGTCCTCCGGTGCTCCTAATGGCATCTGCAAGATTTCACAGACCGGAGGAAAACAAGCAGTAAAAGCTGACCTGAGGTCTGCTGTCCATCTGCCGTCTATGAGAGCCGGCTGTCAATCACTCGCGAACTCCGACCAAACGGTCAAACTAGGCAGCGCTGATCAAATATGAATCAATATTCTGTTACTATCTGTCTGTAATGCCTTTTTCTCTCCTCAAATGTTCTCAGAATCATCTTGTAGTGTACTGTTTAGCTGTAAAATGAGAAAGTTTGTGGCCCGGCAGCCATGTTGAGATCTCTTGAGTTAGCTTGAAGGAACGCCAAGTAAACTTCTTTGGAAAAGAAAAGAAAAGCAAACAATTATTACCCAAACAGTCTGTTATAGAAGAACAATAAGAAGAAGAGGCTTTTAGAAAAAATTGTCTTGCTTGTTTTGCATCATGTGATCGTCTCTTATGATCAGCCTTTATAGAGACCAATCAAACTACCAATATCAGCCGATAATGATCGGCGCAACCTTATTCTTCAACTTAGTTTTGCTCAAGTAGACGGTACTGTTTTTTGTTGAATCTACCCTTACACTTCCAATCAAAGCATGTGACATAGTAGTCCCACAGTGTCTCACTGATAATACATTTAAGTGCACTAACATGCACACTTATGGAAAGCCAGTCGTGAGGGGTGTACCTCCTCAGCAAGGCACAAGGTCTCAAAATACCATGCCTCCATTGCCCTGAGGGTGTGCATGTGTGTGTTTCTGACACTAAAACAAATGATATACAGTACTGTATCATCATGTACTGTACAGCACTGAATAGATGGCAGTGTACTGAAATGGGGACGATAATTTGTTGTGATGTTTGGTGCATCATCCTGCCATGTCAGATTATTCACATGACACATAATGATATGTATCTGTGTTTCCAGCAGGAAATGAATCAGAGAGCTGAATGCTGACTCAGAACACAACACAGGTTGTGGTTTCTATCAGTGATTTCTGGTTTCACATGCAATGATTCCTTTTTTGAAAGTCATATCGTTTATTTGCTGGATACGGAGACATTAAAACACACATAGAAAACAAAGGTAACAATGACTTTTTCGGGCCGATTTTTCTTTCATATGAATGCAATCACAATGTGCTGAGATCTGGGCCTGGATTAATCAAATGGTTAAAAGTGAAAATTTGGACATAAAGCTTCAGTAGGCAGTACATTTTTTGGCATTCCATAGTAACCTTTACGCATATTGTAATTCAAGTGTTCTGAGAGAAAACTAGACTGCTGAACCTCCTCATGGCTCTGTTTTCAGGCTTTAGAAAATCTAGCCCGTGACGGGAGACTTTGACCAATCACAGGTCATTTCAGGGAGAGCGCGTTCCTATTGGCTCTGCTCCGGCTGGTGGGCGGTGCTTGGTATTTCCTCAGCAGATCTCAACATGACTGCCGGGTCACAAACTTTCTCATTTTATAGCTAAACAGTACACTACAAGATGTTTCTGAAAACATTTGAGGAGAGAAATAGGCATTACAGTAACAGAATATTGATTCATATTTGATCAGCGCTGCCTAGTTTGACTGTTTGAATGGGGTTCGTGAGTGATTGACAGCTGGCTCTCATAGATGGCAGCTGGACGGCAGACTCCAGATCAGCTCTGATTGGTTGTTTTTTCTCCGGTCTGTGAAATCTTCCAGATGCGATTAGGAACACCAGAGGACGAAGAGGCACATGATTTTTTTTCAGATCTGTCTCATGCTCTACTGTCAGGATATAGTTACCATTTTATAGAAATAACAGCAAATGCCAAGAAAAAGGCATTTGAAAAGTTGAAATAAAATCAACTATTGGAGAAACACCGCCAAACAACCCTGCGCTAAGCACTGCAAAGTGTGATTTGGTGTGAATGCAGCCTAAATCTTAGTTGGCTGCAGTACAGAGAGGTGAACACACACCTTCTCACACATTTTGGAATGGTTGTACAAATTTCAGTGGTCATGATTTAGAAATCATTTTACTTTTTTACCCACTTTCTGTACATCTTCATTGTCTGCACCTGTCAATGTGGTACTTTGCACTATCATTGTGCGCTATGGATGACAGTATCAGGACCGATCAGTCCGTGTCCTGCTGTGGTGTCAGCAGTCTGTTGATGGTTCTTCTCCTCTTTCTCTGTACAGGGAGTCCATCCCGAACTCTCTCCACCATGTCGCTGTCTGTTCGCCCTGCCAGACGCCTCACCTCCAGATCCATCACTAGGAGCCAGAGCTTCACTGGAGTCAACACCTACGACAAGCAATACAGGTACACACACACACACACACACACACACACATACATACATGCTGTGGGGAAGTACACACTTGACAGGACATCCTGTCAGGTGGAGCTCAAAAGACAGACAGTCTGACTGTTTGACTGTGTGCGTGTGAGTGCGTGCGTGTGTATGCTTGGAAACACTACCCCCTTTTGTCCACAGAGACCGCTAAAATCAACACAAAATGAAAGTGAAACATTTTCACAGTCCCCCTGTGTTGTGTGTTGTTGTCTGTGGACACAACTGCTACTTATTCATGATTTGGTTGTGCAAGATATGAAGCTATAGAATATTTATTATTACCTACGCCAAGGCTGAAGGCCTAGGAAGGAGGTTATGTTTTCACTAGCGTTGGTTTGTTGGTTTGTTTGTTTGTTTGTTTGTTTGTTGTTTGTCTGTTAGCAGGATTATTCCAAAAGTTTGCAATGGATTTGAATGACATTTTTTGAGGGATGAGGTGTGACACAATGAACAACCCATTAGATTCTGGTGGTGATCCAGATCATGGTCCGGATTTAGGAATTCTTTTAAGGACTCCGATCAGCCAGAACATTAAGACCTCTGGGTATAACACATGTGCAGTGTAACTGATGACGCCTTTTTTCACATTAAACTTGGTGAAATTACAGTTGAGTTTGACCAAAGCACACTTGGTGATTGTTGGAAAGAGTAACAGCAATGGTTCAGATGAGTTTTACTTTGTTTCTGTCCAGTTTGAATGAAGTGTTTTATGATGCTCCACTACGTACAGCTGATCTCAACATAAACAAAAATACACGTGGATGGTGGCGCAAGCTGAACAGAGAGGGGGGCCATCGTACTCGGGCAGCTTGGCGGAGGTCTGCGCTCTCTGAGTGCCATTCTAGTTACTTATTTTTTCAGTGCTGAATTGAATCTCTTCACAGTATAACTAGTTTAAACAACATACGGAGGCTTTTTGTCAGAATACCAACTTATCATGTTATAATAAACTGGTTGGGTGGATTATTTCTCTGTTTTTATAATGGTAATTGGCGATGTATTTTACATCGTTGGAAAGCCGATATCCAACTTGTAAGGATCATGCAATTGTGGGATGAGCAGCACAGCTGATTATGTGGGGAGCGCCCAAGAAAAATTTGCCAAAATGCTCTGCCAATGGTAAACAGTGTATTCTCCTGTTGGTATTGACTCTTGTTTTGAGTTGTTTGGTGGATTGGATGATTGAACTCTCTATTAGTAACAAGGCAATATTGGCTATTTTACACTTTATTCATTTAATACACCGTCAGGAGCCTCAGCAGTGGGTGGAAGATCCATACGCAGCCACAACAGCCTGAACATGACATTCCCACACATGTTCAGGTTCCATTGTCTGTGTTGTCGACACCAGTGCAAACGGGCCTGACGGTGAAGGGCAGTCATTGCAGGCTTCCTGGTAGCCTTATGAGAATACACTGTTTACCATTGGCAGAGCATTTTGGCACATTTTTCTTGGGCGCTCCCCACATAATCAGCTGTGCTGCTCATCCCACAAATGCATGATCCTTACAAGTTGGACATCATTGTGAAGGTCAATAAACAGGTTTTCCAACCATGTTAAATACAATGCCAATTAGCATTGTAACAACAGAGAAATAATCCACCAAACACAAGTTTCCGAACTTTTTTTCCCAGTTTATAATACAAATGTCCCTTTTTTCACTAGATTTGTTGATTGTGTGTAATAATGGGAATGTTAGTTGATGTATCAAGATAAGGTGATGTGTTCTAACAAAAATAGCTGCTTGTTAAAACAGAATAATATGGTATCTAGTCATAACGAGAACAATATGTCAAACATTAACAATTTGCATTGGGGAGACAGACAAACAGACAGCCTGTCCCTGTCAGGGAATCTTATCGAGTCTTATCTGATAAGATAATGCTGTTAGATAAAACAGACTTTGAGGATGATGTTGCTGATGTTGCAGGAGCCTCTCGGTGTTCAGCACTCCAGGCGTCAGCAGGAAGCCCAGCAGAGCCAGCAGAATGTTTACTATGTCCACCAAGTCCAACCCACCACCTAAGGTTCCTCAACCAGAGCGACTGGATCAGGTCTATGAGGCATTGAAGAAAGGCCTTCAGTGAGTACACTCACAACACACACAGGCACTCATGCACACATATCGTCACTGTAAGCTTTCAATATGAGGGATCATGACCTTGACACAGCACTATACTCCTACTCCCAGACTGATATTTCTGCAGTTCTGACAGTTCTGAAGTCCTATGTACTGTGCTCCTACATAGCACTTATATTGCAGAATGTTCCTGGAGAAAGGAAATGTCATGGGTCAACAATAAATCTGCCTGACTTGATTTAGTGAAAATAATACAACAATAGGCCTGCCATATCCCTGTCTACACACCTTTATATTATTAGCCTCAGTTTGGTAAAGAAACAACTTAACTCAACTAAGCATACACTGGAAAAGCTAATAAAAAAGTGTTTTTTGAATGATAACATGAGGCTTAAAAATCCTATGAAATTAGCAAATTAACACTCTGGAAAACTGAAAAGTACAACCAGTGAAGTCACAGCTCTTCCAGCCTGTCTACCCACCATCTGTCTTTCTATAGGCCAAGGAATAATTTGACATTTTGGGAAATAGTCTCATTCGCCTCCGACCTTGACACACCAAGTTGACGGTCAGCCATCAGACAGTTTGGAGCTGTCGGTGAGCGTCCGTTGGCCTAGTTTTTTCGGTGTGTCCCGCACCGTCGGCTTTAGTCTTTCCGTGTTGGAGGCTTTTTTGGCCGCCCGTCGGTGAGAGAAATCAGTCTGATTGGCTGCTCTGCTTAAACAAATCAGTGCACGAGAAGAGAAACATCATACACCAGGCGCAGAACATACGTGGTGGTTGGCCGTCGGCTGTAGTCTTTGCGGTGTGTTATAGTAGTGCGACTTTTTGGCCAAGACAAAGGCAAAGTGAGGCGATGCAAATGGTGGCCTTCGTCGCCGCTAGTTCTTTGATGTCGGGTTGGTGTGTCTGGGCCTTTACAGAGACATAGATGAGAAGATTGATATCACTCACATATATGTCTATTAAATATGAAGCTACAGCCAGCAGAGTGTTATCTCAGTTTAACATAAAGACTGGAAAACGGAGGAAACAGTTAGCCTGGCTCTGTCCAAAGGTAAGAAAATCCACTAACTAACACCTTTTAAAGCTCACGGATTAATATATTGTGTCTTGTTTGTTTAATTTATTTTCCAAAATGTCAACTGCTTTGAGATCAACTCAAGAGTAGAAACACACAGAACACTCGGCTCCAATTCATTTTCTTTAAAGCAGACATATCATGCTTATTTTCAGGTTCATGCTTGTATTTTGTGTTTCTTCCAGAACATGTTTACATGCTTTAATGTCCAAAAATAGCCCAATGTGTTCCGATTGGTCAGCGTTTTCCAGTCTTCCGGTGCAGCTGGAGACTCACTGGGTTTGTCAACTGCACAGAGTTTAGCAGCACTTCTACTGGCGACTGTATAGTTGTGGCATCAGAATCTTACGGAAGTCCTGACAGCTCGTTTAGAGCTGCAGTGGGTAGAAATGAAGCAAAAAAGTTATTTTTATAAAACGGTCACTATATCCTGACAGTAGAGCATGAGACAGGTAATCTGAAAAAAAATCATGTTCCTCTGTGTCCTCCGGTGTTCCTAACAGCATCTGCAAGATTTCACAGACCAGAGGAAAACAACCAATCAGAGCTGATCTGAGGTCTGCCGTCCAGCTGCCGTCTTTGAGAGCCGGCTGTCAATCACTCGCAAACTCCGACCAAACGGTCAAACTAGGCAGCGCTGATCAAATATGAATCAATATTCTGTTACTGTAATGCCTATTTCTCTCCTCAAATGTTTCAGAATCATCTTGTAGTGTACTGTTTAGCTGTAAAATGAGAAAGTTTGTGACCCGGCAGTCATGTTGAGATCAGTTGAGGACATACAAAGCACCGCCCACCAGCCGGAGCAGAGCCAATAGGAACGCTCTCTCTCTCTCTGAAATGACCTGTGATTGGTCAAAGTCTCCCGTCACGAGCTAGATCTTTTTTAAAGCCTGAAAACAGAGCCATGAGGAGGAGCAGAAGTCTAGTTTTCTCTCAGAACACTTGAATTACAATATGCTGAAAGGTTACTATGGAATGGTTATTGCCCAATGATGCCAAAAATATTCTGCTTACTGAAACTTTGAAGGCACAGTTTCTGAATACGGGCTGTGTGTGTGTGTGTGTGTTTTCACAGGTCTTACCTGCAGGTTCATCAGATGGACTTGGACAGCCTCACCAGGCAGATGAAAGAATCAAAGAGGAACTCCAGACTGGTATGTTCTAGCATTGTACTGTTTGGCTTGGTGAAAAGGAAAAAAAACGTCCCTTTTACCTGTTCAAGCCTAACCATATATGACAATTTTATTATGTCTAATGTGGACGCAAGCACTTTTATTTCTTGGCTTCTTTTTTTTCGGGTGTCAATGTGTCCCTGAATGCACCTGCAGGCAGAGGTTTCACAAAGATCCCTTTTTTAAAATATCCAAATTCCCAACCAGCCCAGGAATCGGCTGGCCAGTAGTGCGTCCTATTTTGTTTCAATCTGTGGCATTGAGCGTTCTTGACATCTTGAAGTCAACTTTGAAAAATGAAACTGTTCTGACAAAGCAAAATATCACTTAACATGTGTACAACAGTGTACATCACATTGTGTTTTCTGCCTCCTCAGGGTTTCCTGTATGAACTGGACAAGGTGAGCTACTGTGGATTCTTAAACACTTCCCTCAACTGCAGAGAGATAGCCCTTCATTTTCTAATTCCACCTGTTTTTTAAAGGTGCTCAATACGGAATTCAGAGCATTTCTATTGCCTCCACACAGCTCTCAACACGATGAAAGCTGAGCCGGTGGCTCACAGCTAACGGTGCTAACAGCACAAACAAGCGCAACAGTGCTGACAGAGCTGACAGTGTTAACCTGGGGGGGGGACCAGAGGATGAGCATTATATTTTCCACGACGACGCCGTCAGACAGAACGGTGTTATCAGCTGTAACCGCTGAGCGCAGTGCAGAGCGGCAGCCGTGAGCGAGCCAGTGAGGCACGCTCACGTGCACTAAAAGGCACGCACAGCCGAACCGGCTACGTAAACAAAGCACAGAAAAGCTCGGATTAAAACACACTAAGAAGGGAGAGTGACTTCATTCTCTGCTCAGGTAGACATTACTCCTGTATATATTTACATAGCAAATAGTTGTTTGCTGCTATATTAATGCTCTGAATATCATATAGAGCACGCTCCTGTTAAATAAATTTACATTAATGCAAACTTAATACTTTCTCCATGTTTACCTGTTGTTTTGATAAAGCAGTATAATGTACATTTCCACTACACTAACTCCATTAGTATAATTACAGAGTCATGTCATAGTTACGACTCTGCTGCTCTCACGTTCTCGTCTCTACACAAATTATTTCTAGTCACTTTTGCTTTTCTTGGATTTATTAAGGCTGTTAATGAATCTTAACACTTCCTGCACATATGTTTGACATTAAAAGCCTTCCAACTGCTTAAAGGGCATAATCCCTTCCTCAACTGCTAGGCTTTTAATTTGAAACATATGTAGGAAGTGTTGATGGTACAGCGATTTAAAAAAACAAAACTAAAATCAAGTATTTGTGTGTTGTGTTGTGTGTGCTGTGGAAATGTACATTATCCTGATTATCCATGTATGATGTGACTCAGTACATTACAGATGAGTTTTTAGTCACAAGTTTTATTGATTTGAGCCTTTAGCAGGACTTGACATACAGTGAAAGTAGTCCAGTCTCTGTTGACTAATAGGAATTAATGTGACTCTGTGCTTCCCTCTGACAGCAAGTGAAGGTGACTGAGAGGTACATAAGGCGACTGGAGTTTCACCTCAGCAAGGTAAGCCCACCATGATCCCTGTCCAACAATGCCTTTCCACATCACTAAATGTTACAGAAAATAAAACCCGTCCAAAACTTTTTGAAAATGTCACCGAACGTGTTCATGATTTAACTCCAGTGGACTGGGTGCTTACATTTAGATGTTACCTTCATATTACCTTTCAGGTTTCAGGAAACTTGATTTAGAATTGCATTTCTTCCATATCTATCTGTATGAATACATGTGATGTACTGTGTGCAAAGCATCTGATATCACTGAAAACGGTGTCAATAAAATGTATGACAACTGCAAACAACAAGACCTCATGTTGTAGGTTGCTATTAACAACTTTTGTACTCCATGCTGGTCTCAAGCAAGCAGGATTACCTTAAAGGGATAGTTTGAGTGTTTCGAAGTAGGGTTGTATGAGGTACTTATCCATAGTCAGTGTATTACCGACAGTAGATGGCGGTCAGCACTCCCCCAGTTTGGACAAACAGACAGGAGCACCAGCACGGGAGCAAAGCAGTTACTGCTGTGGACGGGGGCAGCAGCAACACATATGTTAACTTCCTTGGGAAAAAAAAGCCCACCTAAAAAAAATCTATATCAGTTTAAGTGTACGCTATAGTGAGAATATTTTCACTCTTTGCCGCCAGACAGCCCTTTAAGTCCCTTAAGCCAATATATCCATCTATGCTCTCTTCAAAGCCGCCAGACTCCTGGTGAATCCAAACTAACCCTTTAAAACACCAAAGTCACACAATAACACAAACAGACTAACCGATCAAGGCAGCGGTAGACCGACAACTCCGATATTCTGAGAGGTAAAATTACTGTTTTTGTCAAAGGAGTCTGGTGGCTCTGAAGAGAGCATATAGATTAACAGTTTCAGTTCCCGGTCGAAAGGGCTGTCTGTCAACGAGGTAAAGAGTGAAAATATTGTAAATACTGTGTGGCGTTTTTAGGTGAGCCTTTCTTTTAGGTGTCTGCTGCTGACCCCGTCCGCAACAGTACATTGCGACTGTGGATAAGTACCTCATACAACGCCCCTTCAAAACATCCGAACAGTGAAATGGTTATTTATGTATATTGCATAGTGTTCTGAGTGTAATGATTGAAACGTGTATGTATTTTTTGGATCTATGATTGAATTTATTATTTATAGTATTTTGAACTTTGAAATTTAGTTTTGGTAGGGACCGCAGATAGAAATGAGCTACTAGCTAAATCTGGTACAATACTCATCTCTTCTCCTTGTGTAAGAGAAATGTTTTTTATACATGGTCCCTGACAAATAAATAAGTAATAAACTAAACTAAACTTAAGTGTCCAGAAGCAGTCTAGTACTGACATGCATTTTGAACTTTCCACTTGCCATGAGGCTGCTTCCTTCTTTGGATAGGAGGATGAAGTGTGTACCCGTTTCCTCTCTTTTTCCCAGATCGATGAGCTCTATGAAGCATACTGCCTGCAGAGGAGGCTCAGAGACGGAGCCGACAAGATGGTGAAGGCTTACACTGCCTCTTCAGGCAGTAAGGAGGCCAGGGAGAGTTTAGCAGAAGCCAATAAAGGATACAAAGAGTACACAGAGGTAAGATGGAGAGGACACAGGAGTGGAGAAATAGAGTGAGATTAATATGGAATGGAGAAAAATGGTAAATGTACTGTGAGAGGATAGGACCATCGCAGGAGCAAGTAGCAGGGGAATAAAGTTAAAGAGCAACTAAAAGAAGGATCATGTATAAACTGCAGCTCTATAGTTCATTCCTGTTTGGTAGAAATGAATAAATGAAAGTGTCCCTCTCTGATCCTCTCTGTAGAACATGTGTGTGTTGGAGAGCGATTTGGAGAACCAGCTGGGGGAGTTCCACATTAAGATGAAAGGTAAGAATGAAACATCGATGCTAGCTATGTTCAACTTCACTCTTCCCTCCTTCCTCTCATCCAAGTACGAGTATTTTTTCTTTTCCCTCGTTACTGTGGGAATATGGGGTACCGGGGTCGCTGTCACGAGCCATCCGGTCCTTGTATAACCAAAGTGATTGCTGCGTCCGTATACTAAAAACTTGTCTGAGAATCATCACATTTTTAGGTTTTCTTCAGTATCAAAGTGATCCGGTGACAGTTGTCTGTACATCCATGGGTATATTGCAGACAGGAACTACTAATAGCTAATTCGGCATACCTTTAATGGTGCCATTTTGCCAGAATGTAAACAAATATCGCCTAAAAATGTAGTAAAAACCATTTTTGACACATTACCATTTTCACACAAAAGTCCAATTTGAGATGATTTTTAAAAAAATAAAAGACGCCATTTCAGCCAGGATTTATATTATTACAGAAGCACCAGCAAGTTCACAGAAAAATAGGAGATAATTGTGGTTGTAATCATTACTGTGTTTGGGGTGAAAAATTACCCACATACGCACTGCGGATGAGATTAAAATCAGTGGCCAAAATCAGAAATGTTAAAATCACCCCATCTCCCTGAGAGAAATAAATCTAAGGTTACTTCTGTTTCTATTTCTCTTTCAGGTCTGGCTGGATTTGCTAGATTGTGTGCTGGTGACCAGTATGAGGTTAGTCTCTTTCTTTCTCTCTCTCAAATTAAAATGTATTTATTGGCATTACCATAATCAGATACAGTATTGCCAAAGCACTGTCAATATTGACAATACTATACAATACACAAGAGGACAAAGAAGGACAAAGACTGTGTGTGTGTGTGTAGTCTACATGTGTTTGGGTTATGAACCCAAATTATAATACAAATAATAAGAATAGAACAAATAAATAAACCTCATTTGTGTCAGTGTAGAACTGATGCCTCTATATGACCTATATAAGCAAATGAGACCGTCGGCAAGTAGATTGGTTATTTCTATCTAGTTATTCTTGATGCCGGAGGAGCTCTCTGGGGGTGGAGAGCGCTACTCCTCCTGACCAGGAGCAGAGCTTCATCTCGCTGCTGCGCCGGTCCACGCTGGGAACCAACACTGACACCACGCTGCTGGAGACCCAGACCGTATTACTGGGCCTGCTGTAGGGAAGGGAGGCACGGGAGAACCAGAACCAGGACTGCACAGGGCAGACTGTCAGACCCTGCTGTAGTAAAATGAGAGCTTTTCTAAAGGGACTCTGGTGCTTGGAAACACCACCGCTTTTGTCCACAGGGACCACCAAAGTCAATACAAAATGAAAGTTCCTCGTAGTAGCTTTAATATGTTTCTGTGTTAAACATTCAGTCATGTGGTCAGGTAGGTTTATCTATCTATCTATGGTTGCCACAGTGTACCATCTTAATAGGGCCAGGTAGCATTGCATTTTACTTTGTGTGTGTGATTTTTGTATTCCAATAACTGCATTTCTGTCCTAAAAATCCTGGTAATCCTAAAAAGAAAGAAAAGATAAACAATTAAGATGAACACAAAGTATACACACACACACATACACACACACACACACACACACACACCTCTACTGACATGCAGAACTGAGACTGATGTGGCGTGCATGTGTGTGTTCAGATCTTTATGAAGTACGGTCGGCAGCGGTGGAAGCTCCGAGGCAGAATAGAGATCAATGCCAAACAGGTGTGGGACAGCGAGGAGATGGTGTTCGTGCCACTCGTCAGTGAGTTCCTCTCTGTGAAGGTCAGTCAATCTTTTTGAGTTACCTTGGATTTCTTTGTATGTTTACTTAATTCTGATTCATCAATGACAGAGTCCTGGTGTGGAACACTACTCCTGGTAATGAAATAGCCTATGCATACTTCATGTTGTCCCTTGGTGTATTGTATTGGTGAATCTGCCCATGCTTCAGGATTCTGTACTAACTAATCGGTCCTGTCTTATACTTGTTGTGTTCCTTTTACTTCTCTGATGCCTTAAATGAGGCACCAGATGGGACAATAATGTTATTATTTCTGCTGATGTAGGTCTCAACCTGAACGATAGACACAAATTGACCTGTTGAAGGCAGCGAGACTTTGGCAGCGTGACCAAACTTTATTTCTGTGGTCTCCTAGGTTACAGAGTTGAAGAGCTTAGCCAATCACGTGGTTGTGGGAAGTGTTTCCTGCGAAACTAAGGACCTGTTTGCTGCACTACCCCAGACGGTCGCCGTGGATATTAATGATCTTGGGACTATTAAGTTGAGCCTCGAAGTCACCTGGAAGTAAGTTTTGCAAACTATGCTGTCAGTGTACTGAAAATGATTCTGAGCTTACTGTTTGTACTGTTTGTTCATTTAAAGTGTTAATAATTAATAGAACATTGCTTAATGTCTCTGTGAATAACTTTTAACTGGTTATGAAACAATGTAATATTGATGCCTCTATATGACCTACATAAGTAAACGGGACCATCAGCGAGAAGATTGTCTATTTAGTTATTCTTAATGTTCGTCATCGGTGCCACCGGGTCGGATTCTGCATGAAATCAGACAAAATCATGCAGGTTCACCAGAAATTCCATCAGCTCAGACTCCAGCGGGGCCTCCGGCAACGACCAGCCCAACGCGGGCAGACCCAGATCCGGCTTCGCTGCCGCCTTCGACCTGCAGTCGGAGCTCCGGCGGGAGGTGGAAAGCTCCTACCCTTTTTTTTTTTCCACAGAGATCACCAAAATCAACATAAAGTTTTAAAGCTTTAAATATTATATAGAATGTTTATTTATTTAGTTTGTTTTTTGTCTCTGTCTTCCCCTTCCTTCATTCCTTTTTCCCACCTCTATCAGTCCATTTGATAAAGACGACCAGGGGTCAGTGTCGAGCACCGTCAACAAAGCTCCAACCGTCAGTAAGAGAATCTCGACGATCTTCAACCAGAGTCCACCCGACACGCCATCTTTACGTGAACAAGCCTTCTACGTGAGTTCTTCCTTATTCTGGTTGTTCTCTCCAGAGTAACGTCAGGCGGATGCTTTTCAAAAGAGTGATACTGGAATATTTAGCTGGAAGCTGCAGATTGCTGGTATTTGGTGCGACATTCACTGCCCTTATATTTGATTAATATAATCTATAAATCAGGTGCAGACAACTGAGGAATGGCCAGACATCTTTTTTACATAGACTCTATTCCCTTTAGTTTTCTAAGATAATTAATGTGAAAACAAGAGGCAAAAACTTTCTCATCAGATTCATCACATGTCTGGATCTGGCTGTATACTCGCGGAGAACAGGACAGAGTTCAGATCTCATGGTTTAGAGCCACTGCTGTAGAGGGAGAATTTGAGGTTTAGCCAACAACCACCATTCCCTAACTGCTCCGTTGCCCTTTGTTCCACCCTGCTGCTACTTTGACGTGCAGTCTCTGCCTCGGAGCCTGACCGGGCGGCAGCACTGGCCGCTGCTGGACATCTTCAGAGACACACTTAGCCAGACTTGTTCCTGTAGTGACAACTCACCAACGAGACCGTCCAGTGCAGTAAGTCATTATGGAGTAGAACCCCGGAGAATGTAGGAACACAGAGCCCATTGGTATATTGACTAGTGACAGTAGTGATGGTGTAGAACATTAGAAACCTAGAACAGTAGTCTCTGTTTGTTCGTGTATGGCTTCATGGAGCCACGAGGTGTGTAAGCAAAGTTTCCAAACATCTCTTCAGCTGCTTTCACTGATTGTCAGCTTTCATTCGAGGGCGTATTCACACCTGCCTTGTTTAGTTCGGTTGAATCGAACCCCGGAGCGTTTACCTTCTTGGTGCGGTTCGTTTGGGCCAACCTTTTAAACAGTGCTGCTCTCTTACAGAACATGCTCCGCCGTCATGAAGAGTTAGAGAATGGAACGGCTTGGTCTAATTCATCTGAATCTTCTGACGACTCCTCCAGTCCTCGGCTCTCTGTAGGAGGGCTACGCAACTCTACACATCAGAAGGTAACACACAACACAACAGACACTGTGCCTTATTTATGATCTGCAGTCTGCCATTATGATTCTATCTAGCTCTCTTCTCTTTTTATCACTGTATCATTATCTTTGTTAAGGACTGGTTTGTAAGACAGATAGACGGTGGAAGGGACACTTTGGAACCTTTTTCCTGCTGAAACCTGCGGGTGCCTTTCAATGTCTCAGTGCTGCTCAGTCATGGTGATCCATGCAGTCATCCCTGATGGCTAGTCTAACATTGTAATTTATGTGTCTATAATATCGTTCTTTCACTTTAAACAAAGAAATGAGATTTCATCGAACTTGGAGACCTTCCTGTTTGTAAGTGCAAACATTCACGGTTAACAGTTAGGGGACTTTTGCCTGCTCGGCCTCTCTGGAGAACCTCCTCCCAGACTGCATCCTTTGTTGTGGCAGACTGTGACCCAAACCTTACCCATGTCTGCCTTAAACCAGATTAGCCATTGACAGGATGGCGGGCCAAAGCTGGCCCGCCATCAGGTTTGATTTGGCCCGCCAGATGTTAGCAAATTATTTTTTTATTTTTTTTTATTAAAAGATCCAACCGACTTTACTGTCTTTTGGAGTTCGTACCAGTCTTGGGTTTATGGTTAGAAGATAGTGGCATCATATGAAACTAGAAAACTTAAGGACTCCATTACACCAATCATATCATGTTAGCTTGTCAGGAAGGAGGCTAACACTCTAAAGTTGGGCTAAATTTTGGTGGGGAAAAACTGGCATGGCCATTTGTCAAGGTGTCCCTTGACCTCTGACCTCAAGATATGAGACTGAAAATGGGTTCTATGGGTACCCACGAGTCTCCCCTTTACAGACATGCCCACTTTATAATAATTCTATGCAGTTTTGGGGAAAACATGCAGTTTTTTGAATGCAGTATACATGGGAACTTGGGATCCTAATACAATTTTGCATCTTAACAATACAATACAATAGGTGTTTAATTTTGGCCCGTGGCCCTCTATTGAGTTCCAGTTTTGGCCCTCCAAAGGAAAAGTTTGGACACCCTTGGTCTAGGGGATTTCATTACCACTAAGCCTTACGGCTGTAGCAGCTGCTAACAGGCCATACATACAAGAAATGCCTTTGACTGTCAGTCAACAGAAAAAGGATGTAGGCCTTACCCGCACTTTTTTCACTTCCTGCCACTGTGGCAGACAATTATTTTTTTTGTCTGCCACTCAGAAATTTGATCTGCCACTTTTGAAATCTCTGTGCTAAATGAAGGAATAACATTTTAGATCTGATGTCATTCAATGTTCGATATATTTTCCATAAAAAACTTTATAAACATGGTAAATAACAGTGTTCAATTACACCATAGCTTCTGGGGGAGCCCTGTTTTGGGGGGGAGGGAGGGTACTGTACATAGTACTGTACTTTGCTATTGTCATTGATAGTGGTTGTTTGCATAAAAACACAATTCAAATGATTATGATTATTTAAATATTTGCTTTGCTTAAAAAAAAATCTTGGTAAGTTGTTATGAACAGGTCGTAATTCCCTCTTTAATATCTATTTTATATTGATGTGAAAACATCTCCTTCAAACAAATTTATTCAAGTTTTTCGCCAAAAACGTAATTTTACGAGATTACATTTGAACGCATCATGATAATGTTGTAATTTACCTTCGCCCAATGGTCATTTTTACTGAGCAGAGTTTGAACATCTCATAATAATAACTCAATGGCACCTCCGTTAATGTTAGTAGCTCCGTTATTTAACCAAGCAGGACTGCTGCCCACCGGCTGCTAACAGGTAACGTTACTAACTCTCATCCTGTTGATTTCAGCACAGATTTGTTGTTCACAGTGCAGTTTTATCAGGGAAAACATAAGGTGCTTCCCCTCAGGTTCAGTAGCGCCATGCTTTTGAATGCTTTTTTTCTCTCCACCGTGTCTCCGGTCCCAAACAAACTGAAACACGATACAGCGTGCGTACGCGTCATTGTGCAGCGTAACTGTCATAAAGCACCGATAAGAGGAATCGATAGTCACGGAGGCATGAGATGCCAAAGAATCGGACAACTACAGTTCTCTATTCCCATCACTAGCGTCTTCCCTGCCTGCCAAAGTGGCGGATGGCCTGACAATTTCACCCGCCACTGCCAACAATTTACCCACATTTGGCGGGTGGCAGGTGCTAATTTCAGACCCTGACTAAAACCCACCCTTTTGAGATTAACAACCAATCCAAATGACAAGTCGCCCCCTGCTGGCTGTTAGAAAGAATGCAAAGATTGTCGCATGGAAGAAACAGGTTGTTTGTCACACTTACTAATAACTGAAGTTTTTTTGACTGTGCTGTTATCATGTTGGGTTGGACTCCCCCTGTGACTCAGTGTGTCCATGTCTCACTTGCTCTCTAGGGAGTGGTGGTGACACCAGACATCCAGCCAGCCGTGAGCGGAAGTTCCTCCCCACAGCCCGACATCTCATTTTGCCCCAGAGACTCTGCTTCCTCGACTCCAAACTCCACCCCCAAAGTCAGCACCGTCAGTCCTAACACATCCACACAGCAAGCACAGAACAACAGGTAGTGTTTGATTTTGGTTTCTGTGTGCTTTTTTTGTTTGTTTTTGTTTTTGTACAATCTTTGTGAATCATATTTGTTGTTACATTAGCCCATATGCAGAGGGATGCATTGGCATGCTTGGTATACTGTATAGAGTGCTCTATCAATACTAAAATGAACTGATATATGAACTAATTTACAGGGACGAGGAGAAGGGGACAGTCACCGTGATGACAAAACCTGACAGTGAGGTAGAGGACGCAGGGAAACAGGCTTCTGTAACAGTGGATGGGGTGGTGACCAACAGCCACGCCTCACGCAGCTACTCGCGCTCTCTGAGCCACATCAGTGAAAGCAGCGCTGATGGCATTGTGTTGACGGACAGGTCAGCCGAATCAGGAGAGGTGATGTCTTTGGCCTCCTACGTCTCCGTCAATGACATTGAAATGGAGATGACCAGAACTCCTGAGCACAGGAACACTCCTGCTGCCACAGACACTGACCTGTCACCGACGAGGCTCGGTGTCGCCGAAGAGAACACAACAGCCGACGATGTCACGGATCAACATCGACACAGGAAGCGACAGGACGCGTCCAGCTCTGTCCTAACATCCTCCTCTCCCAAGTCTGTAGGACTGGACATTAACACTCCGTCTCAAATGAACCCTCAGCTAGAGTGTGACGCACTCCCGGAGAGCGGGGATGTGATGTATGTCGCCCGGCGGGTGTCGGTGGAGGAGGAGATGCCAGGTGCGGGAGCAGATTGTCTGTCCGGGGAGGGCGACAGTCCGGTGGACAGCGGCCTGGAAGACGCCCTGGCAGCTGTAGTTTCCTCTCTGGATGATTACAGGGGACAGTTCCCCGAGTTACAACTACTGGAACAAGAGCTGAAGCTGCTGCAGGTTACGCTGAAGGTGAGGATGATGTATTCACAACGTTCAGTGTCATTTTCACTGTACAAACGCAATCGTTTTAAGCCCAACCATGTAGTTCTTTCCTAAACCTAACTATAGTGGTTTTGTTGCCTAATCCTTAAGTGATGCAAAGGGTAACTGTAGTGGTTTTGATGCCGAAAATAAAGTGACACTAAGAGGCATGACAAAGCGGCAGTATGTGACGAGTTGCGATGAGAACGTGTTGGAAGTGCTGTGGACGGGGGCAGCAGCAAAACGAATTTTAGTAAAAAAATCGATATCAGTTTAGGGTAAAGGCGAGGTAAAGCAGTGGAAACATTCTAAATATAGTGTACACTTAAATTGATATAGATTTTTTTTAGGTGTCTAAAATGTGTTTTGCTGCTGCCCCCGTCCACAGCAGTACATTGCTTTGCTTCCCGTGCTGGTACTCCTGTCTTTTTTTCCAAACTCCATCTACTGGAGGTAATACACTGACTATGGAGAAGTAGCTCATACAACCACACTGAGAAACACCACGACTATCCTGTAGGCATCTAAAGAAATACCTGACCATTCATCTATGGTCTGACTATGGATCTCTGTGGATCTCACATCTCTGTGTGTGTGTGTGTGTGTGTGTGTGTGTAGGGCGGTAGTCACAGCCGTTCGCCCAGTGTGGTCAGCCTCACAGTGGAAACAGCTCTGGGCAGCTTCGACTTCCTCAACACGTCCGACTGTGAGGAGGAAGACGAGGAGAAGGGCGACAAGAGGAGTAGAAATTGCAGGTCAGTGCTGACAAATGAACTGATAACTGAAAATAGTGAAACCCAACCAAATGCTCTGGAGAACTAATTTTGCAAACTTCACATTGTTCACAAGATGTGTGATTTATGAAAACCGCTGCACACTCTTCATCAGTCAGTAAAAGAAATGGCATAACCTTGAAGGGTAACTTTGTTTTTTTTCAACTAAGTGACTAATGGGGACAACAATTTTTCAAACTGGTCCAGTATTGAGGGAGAAAGCTGCACATGTCCCATCATTTGGGGCAACCGGGCACTGTCATTTTACGACCACTAACAGTGCTTGTTACCTCCACCAAGGCCGAAGGCCTAGGAAGGAGGTTATGTTTTCACCGGCATTGGTTTGTTGGTTTGTCCGTTAGCAGGATTACTCCAAAAGTAGGTAATGGATTTGAATGAAATTGTTTTAGAAGGGTGGGGTGAGGCACAATGAACAATCCATTAGATTTTGGTGGCGATCCGGATCATGATCCGGATTCAGGAATATTTTTAAGGCTTCCGATCAGCCCGAGCACGGAAACACAGCGTGTTAATAATAAGCCGACCACCTCACGGTACCGCCAGCTGTGAGCTGTGATCTGTTTTTAAAGTCACGTGTTGGCGTAGGTCTGCGCTCTCCTCTCTCCGAGTGCACTTCTAGTTGTTTTTGCCACTGACCGACTCAGACTTTTATTAGAAGTGTCTGACAACGTTATTGGAAAGAAACCTCCAGAAAAATAAAACGTCTTTCTTTACCTTTCGCTTGGTCCGGTCTGTTTGTTATTGTGTCATGTGACTTGTTGCTGGAAGACAACAGTGGAAACGTGAGTGAGAGTTGGAGAGAGGAGTGCCGGTGTTGTCAGAGGCTGCTGTGTTGGAATACAGAAAGCGTAGCTTTGTGTATATAAAAGATTTTCAGAGTCTGAATGGCTGAATGATTCCAACAATGTGGATGAGATGCCAGATTTCACTACGAGACTTCTCCTTGAGGGAGACACACAATGACAAAGCGAAAGGTAAAGAAAGACGTTTTATTTCTCTGGAGGTTTCTTTCCATAATGTTGTCAGACACTTCTAATAACAGTCTGAGTCTGTCAGCGGCAAAAACAACAAGCACTGTTGGTGGTCGTAAAATGACGGTGAGGAGTTGCCCCCAGCGATTTCATTACATCCCGTTTAGTGTCTGAAGCGTTCTCCCTCAATACTAGACCTATTTCAGAAATTGTTGTCTCCATGCGTCACTTAGACACCAAAACATGGGAAAATAGAGTCCTGAGGTCTGTACTAGGAAGCGAGTTCAACATACCCAGGGTATCTCCTCGTTATCTGGCTTCACTAACCCTAACAAACGAGATCCTGCTAAGCGGTCCTACGATGCTGGTTATCAACTCGGTAAATCAACCCAGAGTTTCTCATTCTGGCTGTGAGCGCGTTCACATGAACGGGGCAATGTTTGCAGCATCTGACCAATCACAGACATGGACAAGTCTACTGTCAGCAGACAGACAGGCAGAGCAGCACATTTGACAAAGGAAGAGCAAACTATATTAGACAAATACGAAGAAGTTAAACACTTAATCCAGGCTACAATTAACACAGCTGAAGTTGCCAAATGCAGGAAGGACAGCTGGCAAAAGAAAAAACTCCTGATGTGTGAATGCATAAATTAACAGACTTATTAATTTAACGGAACACTCAAAAGTCAGATATAGTCGTCTAGACATAAATAGCTTTTAGATGTGTGATGAATGAATGGTCTACACTTCCTTATGCCCTTTAACAAAGATGTGGCGTGTGTGACTATTTCATCCTTCTTTCAGCTGCGTCCCCGTCTCCAGCGCTGTGAAACAGACTTGAGAGCATGTAAAAAGATAAATATAAAACCATAATTCAAAGTGGTAAACACCCAGAGCATAAATCCAGCTGTCCTTCCTGCATTTCTCAGTTTAAACTGTGTTGTTTTTAGTCTGATTATGACTGTAACTTCTTCATATTTGTGTAATATTATCATACGATCCGCGCACCGAGCTCTGATTGGTCAGTAGGCGGTGCTTTTAATACGAGTTGATCTCTTATCTGGAACATAACCTGCTCCGGAGCAGGTTAGGTGTTCAGCATCAGTTACCATGGTGATCTACCTCGGTAAGAAGTGATCCACCTTCGTAGGATGGAAAACCCTGAAGGGTTAACCCTGAAGTTACCTCAAAAACCCCCAAATCCTGCTTCGTAGTACAGGCCTCTGGTTGAAAAAGTTACCCTGTTACATAATTGTCAGAATATATTACATACATATGGATGACATAAGACATGTTCCTATATCAAGTAAATCAGCTCTCTGTTATTGCACACATTTATTTGTTCATAGACATCCAGTAACATCCAGCTCCTGTTGTTGAAAACTCTCATTGTTGTTGAAGAATCTTGCTGCCATCTAGTGGAGCTGTGTTGTACCGTCGCTGAAGCACAAACAGACTGCTCTGTTGATTAAACTGGTATTTGTAGCTGTGTGAGCACGCTGGAAAAAAAAACCTCTTGAGCTTTAAATACTTCCTCGAAATAACATAACAACATTGAAATGTGAGACAGGCAGAGCGGCACATTCTACAAAGGAAGAGCAAACTATATTAGACAAATACGAAGAAGTTAAACACTTAATCCAGACTACAATTAACACAGCTGAAGCTGCTAAATGTAGGAAGGACAGCTGGCAAAAGAAAAAACTTCCGATGTGTGAATGCATAAATTAACAGATTTATTAATTTAACGGAACACTCAAAAGTCAGATATAGTCGTCTAGACATAAATAGCTTTTAGATGTGTGAAGAATGAATGGTCTACACTTCCTTATGCCCTTTAACAAAGATGTGGCGTGTGTGACTATTTCAGCCTTCTTTCAGCTCCGGAGCAGGTTATATATATATATATCTATAGATATATATCTATATCTATATCTATATCTATAGA